>JACEGR010012028.1:0-12868 GCA_014170235.1 Listronotus bonariensis | reverse complement strand
AACCCCACGGTCTTCCTGTCGTTTGCCGAGGGGTTGCGTCCTATGGTGGACGCACGCTTGTTTAATCCAAGGTGTTGCAACATTATCCCGGTCCCCAACCCGTCGGCAAATGTTGTCAAGTTCGATTATTCAATTGTCTAATCTGGCGCCTTCCGCCAGAACGTACGATTTTTCACTTTTCCGGTTTTCCTGGAAAATGCTGGAACTTAACGGGATACTGTTTTTAAATTATTGCATTGTCATCGGTCCTTGATACGTGTGCAAAGTTTCAAAGAAATTGAATCGCTGGAAGTTGGTAAAAATTAGCTCAAAGATTCCGTTACATAGATAGATAGTTACAACCCAAGTTAATAAAAGCGTGTTAAAAAGTAATAATATTGAGTTATGTATTAAAAATTATTTTTTCAACTGACTAATATATTTTTGATAAGAAAAGAAATAAGCTTTACAATCAGTTTTTCATTTGTTATTCATAAATATGAAACAAGTTCATAATAAAATTTAAAGTAGTTGAAAATAAATAAGAGAAATCATAAAGACTCAAACAAAATGTCTCCACTTGTTTTTATAACCCTGCTTAAGGCAGGCCCCTCCTCAGACACGCATGCAAATCCACTCTTTTGCTTGCGCAGTCTTAAGAAGTCGTAACGCAAACTCCGCCTTGCGTGTGAAGGTCATCAAGTTGTACATTTTGTCGATTGCGTACCGTCAATTGCATGGCTTGCAACCGAATCAACTGCCGGTTGATTTTTGCTCGTGTTCAAACTTGCATTAAAACGTGTACAACTTGATGCCTCACAAACTCCATCGTCTGACATTACGACTTAAGACTCCGCGCAAGCAAAACGGTGGATTTGCATGCGTGTCTGAGGGGAGCCTGATTCGGTATAAGCCAAGCTAAATTGACGGTACGCAATCGACAAAAACGCCACAATTTGATACCACCTCACACACTTTGTCTTTGCGACATCGCGCGGGCAAAACGGTGGATTTCCATGCGTGCTCTAAGCGCCTTCATACACAGCTCAATTTTGCAGTTTGCAGCTATTGGCTGAACCTTGGCACAAGCCATCGGAACTAGCTTGCGGCTTGATTAAACGTTTTTTATAAATAAAAAACCTCTTTATCCAACACACTTACATATAATATCTATATAATTGATCAGATGAGGATATAAAGTGTGCTATAAGTCACTAGTGAGCTAGTACCTTTAGCTCACTAGTGAATTAAGTGAATTCTAACTCACTAGTGACTTATACCAATTCTTTATTGCTTACCACATTTTCTTTCAATGCATTTTTTCAGTTTAGAGTCAAGATTAAGTTTATCTTGTTTTCTTCTGTATTCTACATGACTTCATCTTTAAATGACACTAGAAAAAAATTCTACGACCTTTCGTTCCAAAAGTTATTTGTTTTCCGGACGATTCTCTACTGAATCGTACATAGTGAGCCCCTAGGTGGTGTGCTGCAGCCCTAGAGGCTTATTGTGCCTTGACCCTTCGTCTTCATTCACACATCATCCATTCCATAGCTTGATGGTTGCTGCTCAATCCGTCCGGAGACCCCCTAGCACCAGGTGCCTGGACGGCGGTCACCCATCTGCTTATGGCCGCGCTTCACATTGCTTAACTCCGGCGACCTTCTCTGCCGATCCCACCGGTGCAGCAACAAGCGCGGCTCTGTTGACATTACTACGTTAATAAAACTACCTATAATTTTTTTTTCAACTTACAAATAACCATAAAGAAAAATTTATGTCAAATAATCCTCCAGAAATAAATCGAGGTTTGTTCAAATTCGTTGTAAATATTAACAATAATATTCTATTGGATCTATCAAAGGTGTGCCATGGTGTTTCAAAAAGCGCCGTAAATGTATTACCGGTCTAAAAATAAGAAATAGGTGTTTAAATTAAACTATGCAGTGTGTTTTAAGCTTACAGACGATTAATATTATTGCGCAATATTTCATATTGAACAATATTATTGACTGTTTGTGGTTTATATTGAGAGGTTGTACAATATATTGTGTCAATCAAAAACAGTCATTTGCACTGATAGAGAACAAAGCGGCGCCGTATGATAATAGTTATTTATTAGATAAGTGACTTATATGTAATAACTCACGTGTCTAATACACAATTTTATCCAACACTTTCGTATAAATCGTTTTTAATATCGAAAATAATTTGAATACGTCATCCATTATTTGTTACTTATCATTGTCAACACCAGCAACAAAATTTTGTATTTTTGGAAAGCAAGCTTGTTTGGTTGTAATGCATTTTGTTGGTAACTACGGGTTTGTTTAGTAAACAACTTTGTATACAAACATAAAAATGCTTTGCGAAATGGAAAATTGTGAAGTTCCTGCGGAAATTTTGGAAGAAGCTGCGGTAGCGACATGCAGTTTAATTCCAGAGAAGTCAAAACTAACGTACAATAAAGAATTTGAAGATTTTGAAGCATGGAGGAAAAGGCGAGGAGTTGGTACTATAAATGAAGATGTTATTATGGCTTACTTTCTGTTTTTATCGAAAAAAGTTGCTCCTTCATCAATGTGGACCAAGTATTCAATGATAAAAACGACCTTAAAAGTATATAAGAACGTGGATATAGGGAGGTATGGAAAAGTTGTCGCTTATTTGAAGAGCAATTCAAGAAATTTCAAACCGAAAAAGGCAAAAATTCTGGAGAGGCAATACATCGAAAAATTTTTGGCTGAGGCACCTGACGACGAGCACTTAATGTCAAAGGTATGAATTTACTTTAGTTTCTGGTATTAAATATTTATCTCTTCGGATTTTTATAGGTTGCATTGATATTGGGAATCGCTGGTGCATGCCGTTGGGACCAACTAACTCGCTTAAGTATTGAAGATATAGTAGATAAAGGCCAGTACATATATGTTTCTATACCTGATACCAAGACGAACAAATCGAGAAGCTTTACAATTTTAAAAGAAGGATTTTGGTAAATGTTCTTGAATTATTTAGAAAATGTGTGTCCCTAACGCCAGAGAACACGCCTCACAAAAGATTTTTTGTCAACTTTCAAAAAGGCAAATGCACTAGGCAATGCGTGGGAATAAATAAAATTTCGAAAATTCCGAGAGTAGTTGCTCATTATTTGCAACTACCTGATGAAATCTTATATAGTGGTCATAGCATGCGGCGTTCTCCAGCGACACTTCTAGTCAACGCTGGGGCCGATATCACCAACCTTAAACGCCATGGCGGGTGGAAGTCTTCTACCGTGGCAGAAGGATATGTAGAAGATTGCATCTCTAACAAGTTTGAGATTGCAAGACGAATACAGGGTGAAGAGCGCACCAAGGCAAGTACTAGTGCTGAAAGACTTCCTGAAGAACACTCCGCACAATGTAACGTTGTCCAAGATAAATCTAATATAACAATTACTGTTAATATAAACACGAATAAATTGTAGTATAATATATTAGTTGTTTTATGTTATTTTTTAATTGTAAAATGTTGGAAGTAATAAAGAATTGGTATAAGTCACTAGTGAGTTAAAGTCTATAATTCACTAGTGAGCTAAAGGGTACTTTAGCTCACTAGTGACTTATAGTACACTTTATATCCTCAAAATCTGATCAATTATATAGATATTATATGTAAGTGTTGGATAAAGGGTTTTTATTTATAAAAACGTTTAATAAGCCGCAAGCCAATTTAAAAATGGCTTGTGCCAAGGTTCAGCCAATAGCTGCAAACTGCAAAATTAGTTGTGTATAAAGGCCCCTTAGACACGCATGCAAATCCACCGTTTTGCTTGCGCAGTCGTAATGCAAGACAAAGTGTGTGAGGTATCAAATTGTATGTTTTGTCGATTGCGTACCGTCAATTGCTTGGCTTATACCGAATCAGGCTCCCTCAGACACGCATGCAAATCCGCCGTTTTGCTTGCGCAGTCTTAAGTCGTAATGCAAGATGGAGTTTGTGAGGCATCAAGTTGTACGTTTTAATGCAAGTTTGAACACGAGCAAAAAATCAACCGGCAGTTGATTCGGTTCAAGCCATGCAATTGACGGTACGCAATCGACAAAATGTACAACTTGATACCTCACACGCAAGACGGAGTTTGCGTTACGACTTTAAGACTGCGCAAGCAAAAGAGTGGATTTGCATGCGTGTCTGAGGGGCCTTAAGCAGGGTTATAAAAACAAGTGGAGACATTTTGTTTGAGTTTTTATGATTTCTCTTATTTATTTTCAACTACTTTAAATTTTATTATGAACTTGTTTCATATTTATGAATAACAAATGAAAACTGATTGTAAAGCTTATTTCTTTTCTTATCAAAAAATATTAGTCAGTTGAAAAAATAATTTTTAATACATAACTCAATATTACTTTTTAACACGCTTTTATTAACTTGGGTTGTAACTATCTATCTATGTAACGGAATCTTTGAGCCTAATTTTTACCAACTTCCAGCGATTCAATTTTTTGAAACTTTGCACACGTATCAAGGACCGATGACAATGCAATAATTTAAAAACAGTATCCCGTTAAGTTCCAGCATTTTCCAGGAAAACCGGAAAAGTGAAAAATCGTACGTTCTGGCGAAGGCGCCAGATTAGACAATTGAATAATCGAACTTGACAACATTTGCCGACGGGTTGGGGACCGGGATAATGTTGCAACACCTTAGTTAAACAAGCGTGCGTCCACCCATAGGACGCAACCCCTCGGCAAACGACAGGAAGACCGTGGGGTTAACAAGAACCCCCGTTAAACGGGTACAAACCCCGTTACATGAAGACCAACCTGAAACTTGTTCGGAGTAGTTGCGTTATGAAACCCCATGCAACAGTGAAGCTTTAAATGAAATGATTAGATTACGAAATAGTTCGTGAAACATTTCAATATCACATGACCGCAGAAAACTAATTGATATATTGAACTAAAAAATGAAAAATCAAGAATTGTGTGCAAAAAATAAGAAGGAGGAATACTGTGAACTGGTTAGTTCTGGTTAGTTTTCAATTTCTTTGAAACTTAGCACACGCATCAAGGACCGATGACAATGCAATAATTTAAAAACAGAATCCCGTTATCCTGATTTTAGGACCGCCATCGCCAGGATAAATAAATTCCTTAATAATCGTTTTTAATTATGGCGAATGCGCAAGGGCAATTGATGCATAACTTGCTGCGTTTTTTTAATTGACTTTTTTCAATTTTATAATAAAAGGTGTAAAATACATAGAAATACGGAGTTCTAAAAGGTGAAAATTATGTGGCCACTTTAGCTTTAAATCAAGAATGCATGGCGAAGAAATTTTTAGTGAATAAACTGGAGCATTTATTTTAAAAAACTAATTGATATATCGAACTAAAAAATGAAAAATAAATAATAGTTTAAAAAAACTAAAAAAACACGCTTTTATATGCAACCGAACTAAAAATTAGAAAATAATTTTTCATTACAAAGAGTTTGTCAGTCACTTCAGAGTAAAAAGCGTGGGGTGCATTTTACTATTTTTGCATAACTTTTCCCTCATAGATATTTGCAAATAGAATAATTATAACATTTAATATATTAAGCACCCCACGCTTTTTACTCTGAAGTGACTGACAAACTCTTTGTAATGAAAAATTATTTTCTAATTTTTAGTTCGGTTGCATATAAAAGCGTGTTTTTTAGTTTTTTTAAACTATTATTTATTTATTAATATATGTAAAATATGGCTTAAGCACCCTAAGTTAAGGTAAAAAATAGTTTATTTTTAACTGTAGATAAATTTTCCCATCAAATCTAACAAAAATATGCACATCTCGATCCCTTTAGGAGTTCTGTTTTATATTGTTCGTCTTATAAAAGGAAAAACCCAATATTAACGGGAGGTTAATGGAAGTTAAACCTGTTGATGACCAAAATTTTATGACATTATCGACACTTTCGTTCGCCATCCTTGTTATGCTGCGTCTAGACTTGCAACAATTCGCCGTGCCGAATAGCGCGCCACATAACTCGGACGTGGACGTAGACGAAATTCACGTCGTATCAAGAGCTTGGGGAATAATTCCGCGGTGGTTCAGAGCTTGTCGGTTTTTGCGTCAAAGGAGCGCGCAAAAAGGGTGGTTAGTTTGGGCGGATGTTTGGCGAATTTTTGCAAGTCTGAACGCAGCTTAGGTAGTTTTTTTATCTTCGGACAATCCACGAAGGCTGAAAGCCTAAATACTAACGTACCGTGGGTGTCTTAAGCAGGATAAGAGGAAGTTTATTAACAAGGGACTTAAAAATTTGAAGATTTGGGGGAAGGAAAGACCTCCACTGGCAGTAGGTTCCACAGTCTAGAAACTCTAAGGATAAAAGAACGAACGAAATGGGTTCGGGGTTCGGGGCCTGTCCAATTGAACCGTATAGGGATGCATACGCGCGGCACCACGAGTTTCTCTGTTGGGAGCTGCAAGAGGAGGGACTATACTGGATAATTCGTCGGAGCGTAAGATCTCCCACAGCTCGACGATGGGCAAAAGAAGGAAGTCTTTGAGTAAGTAAAGGATCATTAATAAGACGAACGGCCCTTCTTTGAATGGCATCAAGAATACTGAGGGTCGTAGGGGATGCCATTCCCCAGACATGAGAACAATATTCCAGAGAGGGTCGAAATTGGGACACATACAAAGTGTATAAATTGGAAGGAGAAAAATATTTTTGGCTCGGAAAAGAAATCCAAGGTTTTTGAAACCGCGGTGGCTATAGATACAATGTGTTTATGCCAGTTAAGGTTATTTTTAAATGTGACGCCCACAAGGTTAAATGTGTTCCCGCTCTGCAAAACCTGGCCACTCATAAGCAAAGGATAAGTGTTTGATGAATTTTTCGCGACAAGGAACATGATTGTGTTTTGGATGCTTTGAATTGAACGAGATTTTTGACGCCCTAATCCAATATCAAATTGAGATCCTGTGAAAGAGATATCTGCATCGCCCTGCGTTTGCTTTCCAAGTCGGGTTAAGAGATTGGTTTGGGAACCTGAAAAGTGGAGTACTGTCGTCAGCATAACTATGAATGGGATTGGTTGTGGAAGAAAGAAGGTCGTTGATGTGAAGAAGAAACAAAGTTGGTGCTAGTGCTGAACCCTGAGGCACTTCAGCATTAATTTCGTGAAAGCTTGAAGAGTGGCCATCAACAATGACTGATATACGTCGATTAGAAAGATAACTGGAGAGCCAAGAGCAGAGTTTAGTTGGAAGACCGTAGAAAGGATGTTTATTAAGAAGTGTGTCATGCCAGACTTGGTCGAAAGCTTTAGATATATCAAGAGCAACGATCTGGGACTCACCTAGAAACTCAAGAGACTTGTTCCAGTTGTGTAAAACAAAGGAAAGAAGATCTGCTGTAGATCTCTTGTGACGAAATCCGTATTGCCTGTCATGTAAAATTTTATGTTTTTCTAAATACCTAAGAATTTGCGACTTAATGGATTTCTCCATTACTTTACAAAGCATTGAGAGGAGTGAAATGGGTCTATAGTTGGATGGAAGAGATTAAGATCCTTTCTTGGGAATAGGCTGGACACGTGCAGCTCGCCAGCTGTCTAGAAAAATACTCGTGTCATAAGAAATTCGAAAGAGCCTGGATAAAATAGGTGCAAGTTCAGGAGCACATTTTTTTAAAACGATTGCTTTTATTCCATCTAGCCCAGACGATTTCTTGGTGTTAAGAGAAGAAAGGATAGGCTTAATGTGTTTTACCTTAATAATAATATTGGACATTTTGTGAGAAATTGGGGGAATAGTTGGAATTGGATGATTGACAGGTAGATGAAGGGTTGAATTGGCAGCAAATTGTTTAGCAAATAGTTCGGCCTTTCCTTTAGATGTAGAAATAATTTCATCTTCCAAAGTTAATGGTGGAAAAGAACTGGTACAGAAATTTCTACTGATGTTTTTGGCAAAGGACCAGAAGGATTTGCTGCCATTTGAGCAAGAAAGTACTTTGTTTTTAATAGGATTATCAAAGGAGTCTTTGGCTTCTGAGATTGTTTGGTGGTAGTGGTTTCTTGCTTCAATGCTGGCCTGTCGGTTTTCTGGAGTAGGATCCTGTAGAAACTTCTTGTGAGCCTGAACTTTTAAAATTCTAGCTTTGTCACATGTTTTACTGAACCAAGGTTTGTGATTAGAGGGTTTGATGGTTTTGGTGTGAGGTACATAGGTTTCAACGCCCAATAGAATTGACTCGGTCAAATACTTACAGATTTCGGAAGGATCTTGGGAAGAAAAGCAGATAGTGTCCCAAGGGTACGTGGCGAAAAAGTCCCTAAAGCCATCCCAGTCGGCTGAGTTGTAGTGCCATATGGTGCGTGGTGGCATGCATTTATTTACCTCAGGATGTACAGAGTAAGATACAGTAATCAAGGCATGATCTGAGCGACCTAGAGGGGCAGTAACAGATGCTTTAAGTATTTTGTGTTTTTAGGTTCATAAGGTCATACTGCACATATCTGTAAAAAAATAACTCCCGTCGAATTAGGCGAGAAGAGTAACTCGCTCTCCATTGCCCGATCATTGCGACCACAGATCATTTAATTTATTCATGAATTTCGAGGTTCCGAAATCGAAAAAATAAATTAAATAAATGGTTTACAAAAATGGTATGGTTTTTTATATTTACCTGCTCATAAAATATTTCAGAAAAATAGGCAAAACTAAAGGCACCTAAAATTGTACATACACAGTACAGTAGTGGACTTAGTCTCCTGGAAACTAAAAATAAGCATTAAGGAATAACTCTCACTTACAGGGTCGACCATAATGTTTGCATCAAGTATTTAAGATAACCCAATAGTTTAAAGAAGTCCAGTGTTGCTGATATTTAACGAGATACCAATCTCTAGACAAAAATTTTACGTTTTTCTAAGTTTATTATTTATTTATTTATTTATTTATTTATTTATTTATTTATTTATTTATTTATTTATTTATTTATTTATTTATTTATTTATTTATTTATTTATTTATTTATTTATTTATTTATTTATTTATTCACAAATTCAGGATACAACAGAATTAGAATTCCAATAAAGTATCCACTATATACAGTGGTTCTTAAAACAGGTTTACAAAAAAAAAATAAAACTAATAATTAAAGTAAATAATTAAAGTAGTGTTCAGTCCATTTACAATTTGTATAGTTATTCTAGGTTTTTTTTTCATTATATGAACTAGGAGATGTTATTTATTAAATAATATTAAATTTAGTTGGTAATGCTCATTAACAGTTTAAAGATTTAAGAAGTATGATTTTATATGTTTTTTGAATGCATTAAGGGTTATTGAAAAGATATTTATATTTTTACAGTAAGAGTTAAATTCATACTGCATTCTTATTAGTGGTGTGTTTCGTCCAATATCTGTCCTACAGAAAGGTATATTAAATTGGTCACAGTGCCTCAAATCTCTTCCAGGGACTTTGAAGTGGAGACAAGACAGAAGGAAGGGGGAATCTACAGTATGGTTAATTAATTTAAAAATTAAGCATAAGTCTGAAATAATTCTTTTATGGGCCAACGAAATAATTTTAAATTCTTTCTTAACATCTTCGGTTGTTTTTTTTAGTTTAAAAGCCAACATTTTTATAAATTTATTTTGAATTGACTCAATTCTTTTAGAGTGCACATTGTAATGCGGGCTCCATATAACCGAAGCAAAAGACAACTTACTACACACATAGGAGTAATACAGGGTCAAAAACCTACTTGGGCTTTTAAACTCCTTACATGTTCTGTTTATGAATCCCAACATTTTACTTGCCTCAGCCACTATTTTTTCAAAATGAGGTCTGAAAGACCACTGGTGATCTAGTATGACACCTAGGTCTCTAATATTATTGACACTTTCCAATTCGTGATTGTTGATGGAATAATTATAATTTATTAGATTTGTCTTTTTGGAAAACGTTATCGATTGACATTTTTTAAGTTTAGATAAAGGCTATTATTTTCACAGTACGTGAAAAGTCTATCTAGGTCCTCTTGAAGCCTGTAGCAGTCCTCAATTACAGTAATTTGACGAAATATCTTTAGATCGTCGGCGTACAGAAGGAATTTGGAGTTGAGGAAACAGTTCTTTATATTATTAATATAAATAATAAAAAGAGAGGTCCCAGGTGACTACCTTGTGGGACACCTGAGGTGGCTATAAAGGGTTCGGAGTGGAATCCATTCACTGTAACAACCTGTTTGCGATGACAGATATAGGACCAAACCCATTGAATAAGTCCTGCGCTGACACCGACCTCAGCAAGTCTCTCTGCCAAGAGTCCATGACTGATCTTGTCAAAAGCCTTGCTGAAGTCAGTGTAGACACAATCCATTTGACCCTGGTTATCAATTGTTTGACAAACATATTGAGAATAACAGAGGAGGTTCGTCTCTAGACTCCTGTCGGGATAAAAACCGTGCTGTTCTTCAATAATAATATTGAATACTGTTTTTAGAATGTCCACATACACAATTTTCTCTAACATTTTTGGAAAAATTGAAAGTTTGGTTATAGGTCTATAATTTGTAACGTCGTTTCTATCTCCACTTTTATGTAAAGGTATTAAATGTGACAGTTTCTTGATATTTTTGCAAAAACATTATGATTGGTATTGTTTAATTAAAAATTATTACGATATTTTATGTAAGATCACATCAGGTAGAATCCTTATTTTCCACTTGATCATGAAAACTAAATTTATGTATTTTTTTAAGAAGTTACCATCAAAAATTAATCCTCAAAACAGTTTTTGAAAATGTTTATTTAAAATTCATTTTTCGATTAAAATTTTGAATACTTCTTATTAAATTTACTGATAAAAATTAATATTAAATCTAAATAGCTAATGTCAAAAAACTTTTAGATGAGGAGTTTTATTAAAATATTTAAAACGTATCAAAAATTATCGAACTTTTTTTTAATCTTTATGACACCTTGTATGTTCCTAATTATCACATTTGGGAGATAGGTATGTCTGGTTAAATCTTAATATTTTGGCATAGGGATTTGGTGGTCTTTTCGTGTACTATAGTTGGCAGACACCCGCCCTGTATAATGCACGTAACGAAAAAATCTATTTTTTGTACGACCGGGTGTAAAATAAAATTTTACGCCCCCATTTGAGGGCGTAAAATTGCAATTTTACGCCCTAGAGCAAAAAGTACCAAAAACGCCCGCATTTATAAATGAGGGTGTAAAATAACACTTTTACGCTTTTTTGGTAAAACAACAATTTATTTAATTAAACATTTGTTAAAAGTCAAATTTTGCACGACAGGCAGTATGGATTTCGCCACAAAAGATCTACAGCAGATCTTCTTTCCTTCGTATCACACTGTTGGAATAAGTCTCTTGAGTTTCTAGGTGAGTCCCAGATCGTTGCTCTTGATATATCCAAAGCTTTTGACCAGGTCTGGCATGCAGCACTTCTTAATAAACTTCCCTCCTATGGTCTTTCAACTAAACTCTGTACTTGGCTCTCTAGTTATCTATCTGATCGACGTATATCAGTTATTGTGGACGGCCATTCTTCAAGCTTTCACCAAATAAATGCTGGAGTCCCTCAGGGCTCAGTTCTGGCACCAACATTGTTTCTTCTTCACATCAACGACCTTCTCTCGTCCACAACTAATTCCATTCATAGTTTCGCCGACGATAGTACCCTTCACTCCAGTTTTCAGGTTCCTAAACCCATCACTAAACCTGACTTGGAAAATAAACGCAGAGCGATGCAGATATCTCTTTCTCAGGATCTTAATTTAATATTGGATTGGGGCGCCAAAAATCTCGTCCATTTTAATGCATCCAAAACACAGTCATGTTCCTTGTCGCGAAAAGAGTCATCAAATACTCATCCTCTACTTATGAGCGGCCAAGTTCTACAGAGCAAAGACACCTTCAATCTCGTGGGCGTCACATTTGAAAGTAACCTTAACTGGCATAAACACATTGTATCTATAGCCACGGCAGCTTCAAAAAGCTTGGATTTCTCTTTCGAGCTAAAAGTATTTTTCCGCTTCTAATTTATACACTTTATATGTTTCCCAAATCCGACCTCCCTTGGAATATTGTTCTCATATCTGGGGCATGGCGTCCCCAACAACCCTGAGCATTCTTGATTCTATTCAAAGAAGAGCTGTTCGTCTCATTAATGATCCTTCACTTACAGAAAGGCTTCCCTCTCTTGCCCATCGTCGGGCTGTGGGCGATTTATCGCTTTTTATAGGTACTTCCATGGCTTCTGCTCTGAAGAATTGACCAGTATAGTTCCTCCACTCACGGTTCCCAACAGAGAAACTCGTGGTTCCGCGCATATGCATCCCTATACGGTCCAACTGGACGGGCCCCGAACTTCTCACTTTGTTCGTTCTTTTATCCCTAGAGTTTCTAGATTGTGGAACCTGCTGCCCGCGGAGGTCTTTCCTTCCCCCCAAATCTTCAAGTATTTAAGTCCCGTGTCAACAAACTCCCTCTTACCTCGCTTAAGACACCCACGGTACGTTAGTATTTAGGTTTTTAGCCTTCGTGGTTTGTCCAAAGATAAAAAAAAAAAAAAAAAAAAAGTATACTGATTACAATTTGAAACATTAAAAGCTGGCAAAACTACAAAGAATGCTTGTATATTAATTTCCAGTCGTACAAAAATATTGTTTGCACCTCTGGCGTAAAACACTTTTATGCCCACAGCTGATTGTTGCCCTCGCAGAGCCACGGGCGTAAAAGTGCTATTTTGCCTTGGTAAAAATAACTATTACGACTGGAAACCATCGAAATTTGCATTTGTTTATTAAAAACCTAATTAACAATAGGATAATAAATAAATAATTTTGAGTTTTCAATAAAATATAGAGATT
>JACEGR010012027.1:0-12887 GCA_014170235.1 Listronotus bonariensis | reverse complement strand
AGTATGTCCGAAAATCCATCGTTTTTGTCGTAAATAATTAAATGTTCACACACATTTGGCAACGTTGCAACACAACAGAGATACGAGCGCACGAGGACAGCAACTGGCTTATTAAATGGTTATATTTTTTATTATTAATTCGCAAACATTACCTGCAATAATGTATATTAGTAAAAACTATTAAAAAAAATATATTTTCCCGACATGGGTATTTTTTTTGTTTACCAACACCACGTCCCATACGACGCTACGTTATTAATTGTGTAAGAATTTTGTTGGTCTGGTTTTCTTTGGAAAATTGTATTTAATAGGCAGGAAGAATATTGTGGGATTCGGTACTGCTAACGCCATCTAGTATCAGATGTCCGTAGTACGAGATCGGTAGCGCATTGCATTCTAATAAAAGTGAGCATCGGACGTTGCGCAGTACAGAGATGTGGTGCAGCTGTGCAGCTACTTAGTGGAGCATCAGATGTTGCGCCGTACGGAGACGTGGTGCAGTTAGTCAGTCGCGTTTAAGGCCCGCCGCAAATTGAACCCAGCCCACGCACAGCACACACGCAGCCCACGCGTGGATAACTTTGTAAAACATGCTTTGAAATGGAGTGGCGCATATTGGACCCAGCCCAGAGCTAGCCCATTCTGTTGCCAGCCACGAGTGGATAGGTTTGTGTTCGCCGCACACATTTCGTGGGTCTTGTCCAGCATGGGTTTGTTTTAAAAATCTGAAATATGGTTGATCCCGAATTGGGTCCAATATGCGGTAAACTGATCAAAAACGTGGACGTGGGAAGGATGGTTTGAGCGTGGGTTACGCATGTGCTGAGCGTGGGCTACGCATGTGATGTGCGTGGGCGTTAGGAGTACAGAGACGTGGCGGGATCAAGCGTACGGAGTAGCCAAGGCAGACAAGGCAGTTTTGGCGCATTCGACGGTGCCGGGCAAGACGCGCCCGCGGACGACAGCGACGCAGACTATATTTGATGAAAAGTGTGACCATATTGGTGATGCGAGTTTATACGTCGACGTGACGATAGCGCAGCGCCTTGATTAGAGACTAAGTTGTGCGATTGTGCGGAATTGTTTGGTTTTTAACCTTAAAACTTATGATTATTCATCTTTACCTTTAATATCTTTATTTTAACAGTGAATACACCCTAATTTAGTTGACTTAAGTGTTTTATTTCGATATCTATCTTGATAAAAATAAGTCTTAGCAAATAAGATCCTACAATATGTTTTTAGAGACAGTTAATTAATAAGTATGATGTATTGATTCATTTCACGCTATTAGACATATGATTTTAAATAGTTAAGGTGCAATATATACTGCTTCTATGAAAAAAAAACAAAAAAGTTTAGAATTTTTTTCTTCAGAATAATGCAAGGAATTACCTCCTAAAGTTGGGAAAAATATTTTCAAACACCCTGTATAGGTATGGTTAAATTAAAACCAAGTTGCAATACTTGTTGTCTATACTTCTAAAGCGAGGGGACACATTGTTCTGACTTGTCGTGTCGTGTCGTGAAGCTAAAAATCAGACACCTACTTTTAAATAATATTTTAAAAGGGTCCGTTGGACTCTTTGTTTGACCTCCGGACAGTGGACGTGCGTAGAGGACTACAAAGTTTTTCCCGGAGTGGCGGCTAGAGGTGTCGTACGAACGTTTTTTACTTTCGGAGATCAAGGAAAGATTCACGCTAAATTGACGGCATCTTTCTTCTGGATCTAAGCGCGGTAAGCGAAGATTCCTATAAGTTGATGGTATCCTGTTTGGTGGTGAACACGAGGTATTTCTCAAATGGCGGGAAATAGATGGGCGTGCCATCGGAACTGTCAGTAGTCAAAGTGAAGGTTATACGTAAGACCAGTTGCAGATCTTGGTTTGATAGCCGACAATTTATGCATTGCATCGATTGTTGAATTGTTTGTTTTCTTTTGGAATTTCTGGGAGCTACGAGCTCGATTATCCAGATTTTCCGCCGACGAAGCCCTGGAAAGCATAGTCCGCAAGGGGAAGAGCTGGTGGATTGGACCTGAAGGGACCAAAACCAAGAAAAAAAATAGAAATAGAAATAGAAAAGGTTCCGTGCACCCTAATTTAACATGCGGACCATCTAGAATTTTGACAGGCTGCGACACAAAACGCCGGAGCCTTTTGGATGCGGTTTGGTACTAACTAAAAATAATTAAAATATTGTTAATTAAAAACGTAAGCAATCACGAATGTTTATTTAATTAAATCAACTAATTAGCGAAATAAATACTGCAGTCACGAAGCATGGGAAGAAATAGTAAAAAATGTTATACTCAAAGGTAAGTAAAGACATAATTATTTTTTACTGATTTATTATTTATAATAGACAGTGTAATCGCGTTGGGTAAAATTACATTTTTGAATTTTGCATCAAATTATCAATATTTATCATGTACAATGTATTATGCCTAAAATTAACAGTTATCGAGCAATTCGCCATCAATTTTATTTAAAATTTTTAAACCTAAAGTACTTAATTGTTAATAAATTTAAGCAGAGAATATCCTCAGATTTCTACATCCTTAAAAGGAAACATATTTTTTATGGTTACGATTAAATAAAAACGCATTTTTAAAAACTTCCATTTCAATGTGATCTTTTTTAAAGTAAATAAGAAGACAACTTTATTTTAATAACGATAAAACAATAGCAAAGACAAAATTCAAAAAAGACAGAAAGTGTAGTTTTAATTTCGGTTTTCCCAAATTTTACAACATTATGAACAAAAGGGTTTTAAGAAATTCTAAAGTAGCAGGTGGTAATCCTGGAAGTTAAAATTAAATTCCTAGATGAAACAAAAGCCTTGAGACCTTTTGTTTTCAGGAAAACAATGTTTTGGAAACAGGATATTCTTAAAAGCTAGAAATGATGCTGTAGGTATTTAAATTATTTTACTACGTGAGTGTAGAAGGTATTACAGGATATTGTTAAGAAAATTTAAGGACAGTGTTGAAGCTATTTTGTCTTTAATTATTTTGGTAACAATTATCAAATCTCGGTAAAAGTTCGATATAGCGGTTTTCGCTATTTTAAAATTCTTTTCAGGGCGTTTCTATATGACACAAGTCTATGTGCGCGTTTTCAAAAATCCATTTCTATAATTTATTATTAATAAAAACATACTTACGGGACGGTGGAGTGAACAGGGGTGCTGGGTGGGGACAAAACAGTATAAATCCAACGTCAAATACAAGAAAACATTAATACACTGCACTCGGAGCACATAAAAAATGTAAATTAATTTTATAAACTACTAAATTTTTCAAAAATTATCCCACACATGAGATTCTCGTCCGCCATTAATAGAGGCAACGTTGCCAAACTTCTTATGAAGATTTAACACCAAGCCTATTTCGGGAAATCCCATTCAAATCTTTGTAGATGCCGTGCACCATACACTTACCAAAGTCCACCATTTCTATAAGAAACAATGGTATTTTTGTAGAAATACCTCCTTCTTTATGTTTAGGTATTTTCCTTTTTCTCCACAAATTATAATAAGAAGAAGGTATAACCTAATTTTTCATATGAATGTTGTCCTGTATCTTACTTTTTTTTCAGCTGTTTGGCAACATGGCAAGACATTTCCAAACTCATCTTTTTATGCAGTGACATTCGTGCCAGCCATGGCGAGATTGTTGTGTAAACTATTATTTATTTTTATTTTTTAAACAATTTTTTGGACATTTTTGTAAACAGAAAGTGCGGTGTGTACTGTGAAATACTGTTTTTGGGCGTTTAAAGTAAGATTTCTACTGTTTTGTCCCCACCCAGCACCCTGTTCACTCCACCGTCCCGTAATATGTTTTTATTAATAAATAAATTATAGAAATGGATTTTGGAAAACGCGCACACAAATTTGTGTCATAATCGACCTATAGAAACGCCCTAAAAAGATTTTTTGAAAATCTCTTAAAATAGTGAAAACCGCTATATTGAACTTTTACCCAAATCTCCATTAATACAGTGTGTCTACGTAAGTTGGCGTGGTGGGAAACTTTTTTATTATTTAATTAAAAGTTTAAAAGTTCTGCATTGTCCAAAACCTAAAAAGCAACCATCAGATAGTAAATTGTACAGGGTATTCCATTTAAGAGAAAAATTACATATTTTTTCACTTTCCTCACATTTTTAAAGAAATTTAAGATAGCCAATACATGTATATTAGCTCGGAGAATTTCAAAATCGCATTAAAAAAATTGCATGAAAGACAAAAGACTGACGACATAAATGTTGAATTTTTTTAATGAAACAACATATTTATTATTATATTTTTAAATTCTATGGTCAATTTTAACTGTTTACTACATATGTATATATTTTACTGTTTTTGAGTTATTGACGCCTAAAACGTCACATTTTTGGCTTATTTAATTAAATATCTCAATATAAAATACAGGTAATGGGAGTGATTACCTGATACTTCAATGTCATATTTTTTTTTAAATTATCAATGTTTTTTCTTTTTGCTTCACTGGCATTTTCTCCAAACTTGTAATATAGCGTTTTTATTTATAGTTTTCATCTAACGAATAATTTATTTTAAAAAATTAGTAATAAAATCCAACAATAGGTAAAAATTTAAATAACTTTGAAATATTAGGTAATCACCTGTATAACCTTTATTGGGCATTGATATATTCATAGCTATTTATGTATCAAGGGCGTTACTAGGACTATAATGCTTGAAGGGCATTATCGTCCAGTAAAGCCTGTGGTGCATACAATGCTTTATGTTTTACCCAAAAAGAGTTTTTCAATGACTAATTACATTATTTATTCGCAATATAAAAAATAAGTTGCACCTGTACCTGTATACGTAAGTAGATAATGACTGGTGTTAAATTTGACTTTGATGTTTCTATCAGTTAGTCAGTGGCCATTTTTTATTTAACGATTTGCTCAAAATGGAGGAAATTCCACAAAATATAAGAGAAAAGGCCATAAAAGCGGCCGAAAATCTTTTCCAGTTAAATCAAGGCAACAGTATGATCGGGAGTATGGCATATTTGGTATTTGGAAAGATGCGAACGCAATTCTTCAAATAACCGAAACCGTTTTAATGGCATATTTTCAGGAACTGGTAAGTTGATTTTATTTTAATACATACATTTGTATAAACTTGATCTTTATTGTGAGAGAAATAAAATTGGATAAGCAATAAAATTTCCATATTAGCGCATTAGGGCATTATAAGCGGGCATTATCATAATGCCCGCTTATAATGCCCTAGGTGTGATAGCAGGTATTATTGCTACCATAACATATTCCGTTTCTAAGGTATTACAGATCAATAATAGATGGGCAAAACATAAAATAAATAATATTATCCGAAAATATTACTCTTTAAGCGTCGATAACCCAAAAACAGTTAAGGACAGACATAGAGTACCTTTAATTAAAAAAACTTAGAATTTAGCAAAGAATTAAAAAAATTTAATTATAAATATGGTGTTCCATTTAAAAATGCTACATTAATGGCGTAATTCGTTTGTTTTTCATGCAATTGTTTTACACCCTGTACAAGTCACCTACTAGGTTTGACCAAAAATTTAATTTTTGCTTAAAAATATAGTACCTATATTTTCAATAATATTACAAATTGTTATGAAGAAAAGATGTTAAGAATTAAAAATTATGTACTTTTTATAGGCAATTTTGTTGTTTTCAGAAAAAAAAAAATTTACTTTTTTTCTGCCATGATGGTGAAAATTTAGGTTTGTACATTAAAAACATTTTTACTTTTTTTTCTGCGATAATGGTGAACATTTAGGTTTGTACATTAGTGCAATAAATTTTGTGATTAAAAGTTTCATAGGAACCCTTAAATGCACTTTTTTCTGGGCGGTTTTACCAGATAACTCATTTTTTTCTTTAATATTAAATTTTTTTAAGAACCTTACAAAACATAATATTTTAATATTGCATAATAAAAAACGATGTATTAAGTTGAGATATCGGACCGATTAGAGTTTGCGTTTAAAAATTATGACGGTGGACAGCGTTACTTGCTAGGCGGGGCTTCCCGGACCTCCCCTAATGGCGGAATTTTCAGTATCTTAATGTTTTGTTTTAGCTGATGTCGCTTATACTGTTACATTGCATAAATTTATAATAAAATAAATTCTAGTGAGCATTTAAACAACACGCTTATTCAAATTGTGTGAAAAAACGTCAAACTGGTTAAAAAGTTGCTTTTCTTAATACTAACCGGAACTATTGCTAAACAATTTGCTGCCAATTCAACTCTTGGCCCTCCCGTAAATCATCCAACTCGAGCGGTTACCCCAGTTCCTCATAAAATGCCCGATATTATTTTTAAGGTAAAACACCTTAAGCGTATCCTTTCTTCCCTTAACACCAAGAAATCGTCTGGGCTGGATGGCATACCAGCAATCGTTTTAAAAAAAATGTGCTCCAGAACTTGCACCAATCTTAACTCGGCTCTTTCGAATTTCTTACGACACAGGTATCTTTCCGGAGAGCTGAAAAGCTGCACGTGTTCAGCCTATTCCAAAGAAAGGATCTAAATCTCTTCCATCTAACTATAGACCAATTTCAATTCTCTCAGTTCTTTGTAAAGTAATGGAAAAATTAATTAATTCACAAATTTTTAAGTACTTAGAAAAACACAAATTTTGCATGACAGGCAGTATGGATTTCGCCACAAAAGATCTACAGCAGATCTTCTTTCCTTCGTTTCACACTGCTGGAATAAGTCTCTTGAGTTTCTAGGTGAGCCCCAGATCGTTGCTCTTGATATATCCAAAGCTTTTGACCAGGTCTGGCATGCCGCACTTCTTAATAAACTTCCCTCCTATGGTCTTTCAACTAAACTCTGTACTTGGCTCTCTAGTTATCTATCTGATCGTCGTATATCAGTTATTGTGGACGGCCATTCTTCAAGCTTTCACCAAGTAAATGCTGGAGTCCCTCAGGGCTCAGTTCTGGCACCAACATTGTTCCTTCTTCACATCAACGACCTTCTCTCGTCCACAACTAATTTAATTCATAGTTTCGCCGACGATAGTACTCTTCACTCCAGTTTTCAGGTTTCTAAACCCATCACTAAACCTGATTTGGAAAACAAACGCAGAGCGATGCAGATATCTCTTTCGCAGGATCTTAATCTAATATTGGATTGGGGCGCCAAAAATCTCGTTCATTTTAATGCATCCAAAACACAATCATGTTCCTTGTCGCGAAAAGAGTCATCAAATACTCATCCTCTACTTATGAGCGGCCAAGTTTTACAGAGCAAAGACACCTTCAATCTTGTAGGCGTCACATTTGAAAGTAACCTTAACTGGCATAAACACATTGTATCTATTGCCACGGCATCCTCGAAAAGCTTGGATTTCTCTTTCGAGCCAAGAAGTATTTCTCCCTTTCTAATGTGAGGCATGGCGTCCCCCACAACCCTAAGCATTCTTGATTATATTCAAAGAAGAGCTATTCGTCTCATTAATGATCCTTCACTTACAGAAAGGCTTCCCTCTCTTGCCCATCGTCGGGCTGTGGGGATTTATCGCTTTTTTATAGGTACTTCCATGGCTTCTGCTCTAAAGAATTGTCCAGTATAGTTCCTCCACTTACGGTTTCCAACAGAGAAACTCGTGGTTCCGCGCGTATGCATCTCTATACGGTCCAACTGGACAGGCCCCGAACTTTCCACTTTCGTTTGTTCTTTTAACCCTAGAGTTTCTAGACTGTGGAACCTGCTGCCCGCGGAGGTCTTTCCTTCCCCCAAATCTTCAAGTATTTAAGTCCCGTGTCAACAAACTCCCTCTTACCTTCGCTTAAGACACCCACGGTACGTTAGTATTTAGGCTTTTAGCCTTCGTGGTTTGTCCAAAGATAAAAATAACTTTATGTACCTACTGTACAAAAAAAGACTACTTTATCATTATAATAACAATAAAAACAGCATTTTTTTAAAATTAATTCTATTTTGTTTCTCTAACAGGAGCTAAAATATGCATATAATCCAATTAGTCTCTAAAAATAATATTTTAGTTTAAAAATCCAATGTAATAATTCCCCCAATTAAAGCGTGTATATTTTAAAGCAAACTTTACATTTTAAATAAATATTCAGCCTGTTAAAAAAGAATGCAAAAGAGTTTTAAATTAAAATGGAAAAATTAGTAAAGCAGATAATATTTTGCTTTATTACTCTCGTTAATCCTGATACGTTTAAAAATTACAGCTCCTAGTTAAAATTTATCTAAAAGTTTCCTCGCGAGTTATTACAAGAGCTATTATTTAAAAAAGTTTGTGGTTATGTTTTAGTGGATGAAGGGTTAACGAACCCTTAGTTTATAAAATGACAGGATAGTCAGTGGCGTAGAAAAGCGAGGAAGTAGGTTTTGGGCGACGGCGTCGCACTTAAAGAGACCTGGTAAGACGGTATTCCAAGAGTTATTATTTAAAAAAGTTTGTGGTTATGTTTTAGTGGATGTAGGGTTAACGAACCCTTGGTTTATAAAATGACAGGATAGTCAGTGGCGTAGCCAGGCGTGGGAAGTAGGCTTTGGGCGACGGCCTCGCACTTTATAGGGACCAGGTAAGATTTTTTATCTTTGGACAAACCACGATGGCTAAAGGCCTAAATACTAACTTACCGTGGTTGTCTTAAATTATCATATATACAGGGTGTCCGGGAAAATGTGGGAAATCTCTCGCACACGTATGGAACAGATGAAAATAACACGACAAGTTCCTATAAAAATTTTCCGTTTAAGCCCCTCCTGCGGAGATATGATCCCCTAAAGGGGGCAGCTAGAAATCGATTTTTCGTGAATAACTTTTAAAGCGCTCTGTATAATTTGATAATATTTTAGTACGATGCATACTAGTAAAGACCTCTTAAAATAGTGCCCTTGAAACTTATGTCGCTTCTTTAGTTTGCCAGGGACGGACTAGTTTTCGCACATTATTGATAATATTTTTACGCCCTGTATGGTGAAGATACAAAAAATATGTTTTTGGGTAGTTTAAACCTTTTGCTAAAAAAGGTACTCCTGTTTGACATCGATAAAATGAGCCGTTTTCGAGTAAAAAATTATTTTAACAATAAGAGTTTGTTTTTGTTTAATAATACAATATTTTATTTTCGATGTAATTTGTAATTTTGATTCAGAATTGAAGTCCTCTCGTAGCAGGTCAGGAATTTGTGAACTCTTATTGTTAAAATAATTTTTTACTCGAAAACGGCTCATTTATCGATGTCAAACAAGAGTACTTTTTTTAGCAAAAGGTTTAAACTACCCAAAAACATATTTTTGTGTCTTCACCATACAGGGCGTAAAAATATTATCAATAATGTGCGAAAACTAGTCTGTCCCTGGCAAACTAAAGAAGCGACATAAGTTTCAAGGGCATTATTTTAAGAGGTCTTTACTAGTATGCATCGTACTAAAATATTATCAAATTATACAGAGCGCTTTAAAAGTTATTCACGAAAAATCGATTTCTAGCTGCCCCCTTTAGGGGATCATATCTCCGCAGGGGGGCTTAAACGGAAAAAATTTTATAGGAACTTGTCGTATTATTTTCATCTGTTCCATACGGGTGCGAGAGATTTTCCACATTTTCCCGGACACCCTGTATATGATAATTTAAGACAACCACTCGTCAACAAGAACCCCTCTAAAAAGGTTTTAAAAGTGTTTTTACCATGAAGTCTATTTCATTACTGTTCCAGAGACTCACATAACAAATGTAGTATGTTTGTTTTTGGTTTTCTTTTCAAAAGAGCCATTTCATATGAGACGCCACTGATATAACCGCATTCACATATTAAAACACAAACACTTTTATTTCTACGTGCGATTTAATTGTACAGAAGTCCTGTGCATGCATTTTTCCTAAAAAGGAAAAATGTAAAGTATCCTGAAAAATGTAATGCGCTACAAAGAGCACATTACTTTCATTATAAAGTCTGTAAAAGCATTTTAAACACCCGTGTGGCAAAATAGAAAGACAAAAATGGTGTTTTTTCTCATTTCAAAATTTAAATAACAACTTTTAATTAGTTTTTATGTACATAAGTTTATGTAAGAGATTAGTAATTTTTTAAAATAACAAGTTTGTGTTTAGAATTTTTTATGATACTTATTATAAGCATTTTTTATGATTATTTTCTTTAATATATAATAGACCAATCAGACACAACCATTTTTTTAAATAAATTTTGTTTAGATAAGTAATTAAATCAGTAGTGCTGTTAAACCGCGTCTCAATAATGATCCTTCGTTTACACAGAGGCTTCCCTCTCTTGCCCATCGTCGGGCTGTGGGGCATTTATCGCTTTTTATAGGTACTTCCATGGCTTTTGCTCTGAAGAATTGTCCAGTATAGTTCCGCCACTCACGATTCCCACCAGAGAAACTCGTGGTGCCGCACGAATGCATTCCTATACGGTCCAAATGGACAGGCCCCGAACTTTCCACTTTGTTCGTTAATTTATCCCTAGAGTTTCTAGAATGTGGGACCTGCTACCCGCGGAGGTCTTCCCTCCCCTCCAAATCTTCAAGTATTTAAGTCCCGTGTCAACAAACTCCCCTTACCTCGCTTAAGACACCCACGGTACGTTAGTATTTAGTGGGTGTGTCCAAAGACAAAAAATAAAAAAAAAAGAATAATTTCTTGTCAGTTTTACCAATTGTCGAAATTATCAGAAAGTTTCAAATTTAATTATCAATAAAAATCTTTGTTGTTGGCTTTAACCTCAGTTATTCAGAAAATAATCCAGCACCACTCGACCTACAAATTTAAATTTATTAAACTAACCAAATATTTTTGCATGATTGTAGTTGGCACATTGTTTCATGGACAATAATTTTTAAAAAATCTCGACCGCTTTGCGTTCACGTATTTTTAGTTTTAAAATAACAGCCCGGTCTTTTGCGTTTATGAAATTATTTTAGAAGGTGTCATGTCAATACGTCGCGGCAAATTCGACGCGTGACAATTCGACACGGTCAATTTGACAGTACGACAATTCGTCGCATTGCAATTTGATGCAGCAGAATTCAATGCTGACAACGAGAAATATCGTTGTAATATTCAGTATACAGTGTGTCCAAGATAAGGATCCTAAGCATGGGAATCTCAGTACCTATTGGAGATACAGCAGTCTCTAATATTGTTTATTGGTGAATAGCTAATATCTTCTTGTATTATTACGGTCGAATATGCAGGATGGCCATTATAGCCATGAAGATAAGTTTGGCATGCCAATATGCTACATTTTGTGCTGCAAAAATATATGAAGGTATCATTTCTACACGTATCACGTACTTAAAAAACATCCCTTTATTTCGTATCTGGCGTGCCATAAAACCTGTAACGCGTGGCGTAGTCGTCGATTTAAATATTTTTGCTGCAATAAATCATTGTTCACAAAAGGGTTTATTTGCTTTATCATTTTTGTGTATTTGGCAGCATCGCTTTCAAAATGAAATAAACATGGGTCTAACTATACATCCACGGTTATATCTAGGGAATTCGTTAAAGTCACAGAAATTTTTAACAATCCCAACTTTTAAAGTGAAGAATTAAAAAATTGTAAGCCAGATGAAACGACCGATCTCAGCCAAAATATAATGATTGTTATATTTTTTTTTCAAATACAAGGGTGTCCGAAAATGTGAGGTCAAAAATAATAAGAGTGATAGAGTGAGCCAAAATAATGTTAGTACTTTATATAAAACAATTATCTATCTCGCTTCTGTTAGGGAGCTACTGACCTTCAAAGGTCGAATTAAAAACTTATTTTAAATATGACTTTTGAATGGTTTTGACGAAATTTGGTATACGGGGTTTCTTGAGGCGCTGATGACGAATCTAAAAGAATTTTTGGCGGAAACGTTTCGTTCTTAAGATATTCATCATCAGACTTGAATTTTAAACCAATCCTATTTTTACAATATTCCCCCTTCTTTTGCACACAATTCTTGATTTAAAGCTAAAGTGGCACACAATATTTGATTTTTACCGTTTAAAACCCCATTTTTTTACGTATTTTATATTATTTTTGCATTAAATTGCATAGCTATACTTTGAATCATTTCAATCCCAGTGTGCCATGAAGCCCTATGTGTATGTATGGTTGCCGCATTATCAAAGAACAGCCACGCAATTTAATTCAAAAATAATGTAAAAAACGTAGAAAAACGGGGTTTTAAAAGGTGAAAATCAAATATTGTGTGACACTTTAGCTTTAAATCAAGAATTGTGTGCAAAAAGAAGGGGGAATATAGTGAAAATAAGCTTAGTTCAAATTTGAACTTTGATGATGAATATCTCGAGAACGAAACGTTTCCGCCAAAAAAATATTTCAGATTCGTGATCAGCACCCCAAAAACCCCCGTATCCCAAATTTCGTTAAAATCAGGTTGCAGCAGGTTTCTAGAAAATTACCGAAGAAAGCCTATACTGTGTAGTAACTTAACGTTAATAAGATGATTTTCGCTAATTTGGGTTCTACTGTTTAAGGTAAGTAAAAAATTTTTTTACTGTCACTACAATAAATATGTCACTTGCAAAACCAATAGCAGTTTTAGAATGACATCATACTACATATCACACGAGTGTTGTAAAGTACTTTGCAACACTAGTGTTGTAAAGTACTTGCAACACTAGTGTGATATAACGCATTTTCTATGCATGAAACCAGTGTGCTATTTGCTATTTTCACAACTATTGACTTAAAATTAAGTATTTTTCATTTATGTTGTTAATTTTAACCGTTTTTAAAAAACGTCATACATTACATCGTATTTCAATAAAGATACATTTTTTAAATTAATTTATTCAACCTCAACCAACACAGACGTTTATTTT
>JACEGR010012026.1:0-12890 GCA_014170235.1 Listronotus bonariensis | reverse complement strand
CATTCTTTATGATTGTAAATCCAAGATGACCGCCGATACAAAATGGCGGATTACATATTACTTCACTATAACCTCAATATGGGTATCTAATGAAAGGGCTTGATTGGTACTTGGTGAACTTACTATGAAAAAATGTAAATCCAAGATGGCCGCCGCCACAAAATGCATTACATATTTGGTATTGATCAGACAAATAATGAAATCGTTGGGCACCTAAAATTTCCATCATAATATCTACTTTGTATACGCATCGCCCAACGATTTTATTATTTCTTCGTTTAATACCCCAGATTCATGACAAAAATTGGTGCGATCTGGTAGCTAGGACTTACCGAATTATTTTTTAGCTTTTTAGCAAATAATGTACATTACTTTTATTGTATTATTGTATGTTATTGTAAAACCGTTTAACATAAAATATATATATATATATATATATATATATATATATATATATATATATATATATATATATATATATATATATATATATATATATATATATATATATATATATATATATATATATATATATATATATATATATATATATATATATATAATTTATTTTCAATATAAAGTGCCCAAAGTATAGAAAGAGTAATTTATTTTATGTTTTACCCATCTATTATTGATCTGTAATACCTTAGAAACGGAATATGTTATGGTAGCAATAATACCTGCTATCACACCTAGGGCATTATAAGCGGGCATTATGATAATGCCCGCTTATAATGCCCTAATGCGCTAATATGGAAATTATATTGCTTATCCAATTTTATTTCTCTCACAATAAAGATCAAGTTTATACAAACATATGTATTAAAATAAAATCAATAACTTACCAGTTCCTGAAAATATGCCATTAAAACGGTTTCGGTTATTTGAAGAAATGCGTTCGCATCTTTCCAAATACCAAATATGCCATACTCCCGATCATACTGTTGCCTTGATTTAACTGGCAAAAGATTTTCGGTCGCTTTTATGGCCTTTTCTCTTATATTTTGTGGAATTTCTTCCATTTTGAGCAAATCGTTAAATAAAAAATGCCAACTGACTAACTGATAGTCAAAGTCAAACTTAACACCAGTCATTTATCTACTTACGTATACAGGTACAGGTGCAACTTATTTTTTATATTGCGAATAAATAATGTAATTAGTCATTGAAAAACTCTTTTTGGGTAAAACATAAAGCATTGTATGCACCACGGGCTTTACTGGACTATAATGCCCATGAGGTCAAAATCTAGTCTATCTATTGGGACCTTCAGGGCATTATAGTCCTAGTAACGCCCTTGATACATAAATAGCTATTAAGGTTTCCTGAAATAATTTAGGCAGTAAGCAAAGCTTACCAATAATTGTTTAAATTTACTGATAATAAGGATCATAATTAAATGGTTATTAAAAATATATTATTTAATTATATTAGGTATTATTCGGCACCTTAATTAAGCTTTGAAATCCTGTGTTTACAAATTACTACACAAATTAACAGTGATATTTATACATTGGAAAAAAATATATTTGGCAATGTCTTATTGTTAGATAATTATTATTTTTTGTGTTCTTAATATTAAAATAGTTACAAACATATGGGCATCTGGGCGTACTTTTCTAATCCTAAAAGGAAAAGACCCGTTACTGGGTCACAACAATTTTTTTCTTGCAGGCCGCTTACGATAGGCGGTGACCATTAATGAAGGAAAGTTATGTTGTGGCGCCACTAATAAAATCGTATAGACAAATTAAATAAAGCCTAAATGCGTACGTCTACGCACAATTGACATATTTAATTCGATAATTTTTATTTAAACACATGCATATTTTTTCATAAACATAGTATTCTACGTTAAACTGTAGGTCCTATTTGAAATTAGTGATAAAAAGTTGATTTTTGCTTAGCTCCACCAGGAGAAAATCTAAGTGTTAAAAGCGAATCATTAGCTTTGTTCGCGGGTCTAGTAATGAACCGATTCTGAACCAGAATTGAACTGGTTTAGAATTGCTTTAAAGCGCATGTCTATTTATTAGTTCGGAATTTTTATTTACCGCGAACGATTTTCTATACAGCTGAGGATGTATTCTAACCTAGCCTTTTGGTTAGAATTTTTCATGGTTAAATTGGATACTACACAAAAAGAAATTAAATTTAAACAAAAAGGTAAATTGTTCTACTGTCGAAAGCCACTCGAGGTCTCTCGGCGGAAGACGAGGGTTTCCCTGCCTCCTCTCGTTTTTAACATAAGTATGTGTATTTAACTAAAGATAAAATTCAAACAACAAGAAATGGTAAAATCTTGTAATATTGTCTATATTTTTTAGTTAAATCTTTATTTATTTTATTGCATACCATACATTCATACGGAATATACTTAAAAATCCTTTGTTTATATACGCTCAGAATCACAAAAACAGAAAACAGCTGACCATGTCGAGAATGCGCATGAAATTCCGAACTGAACTTTTAGTTCCAACAAAAATCCCAGGACTGCTAATCAGGTTACGAACCGGTAACCAACTGATTCCATTGTAACCCGCGAACACAGAACTGTTACTAAAAATTCAGGATTTTACTAACCGCAAACGCTGCTTTTTCACTGCGCATGCGAATAGTCCCAGAACCAGTTCAGAATCAAACCCACGAACAAAGCTATTTATTTGTATTTTTCTTGTGACTGAATAAATTTGATCGGAAAATTTCAAATTTTGCCAAATTATCTATATTTTTTAAACACTACAACCGGTTAAAATTCTTGACACTGTAACCCTTACCATTTTTGGCAAAATATTTAAAAATTGCATATAAAAATGGTGGTAAATTTGTCCAACAAAAAAAATCGGTTGTCTGCAAAGTCGGTTTACTGACGATAGTTGAACGTAACAACGTCATAAGAAAATACTGATGGGATGGTTGCATTTTTCAAAAGAAATTAAACAATTTACACCACATTCCCTTTTCACTGCACTTCCTACTTGAGGAAAACATGTAAATGTATTTTTGTAAAGAAGGCGAACCGCTCAAAGTAGGAGAGAAACAGATGTAGAACGCTGCCGAACGCGGATGCCGATTGTGCCTCTTCCGCGCTCTCGCTTGCACTTCAAGCTTTAAATGGAATGCCACACGAGTCATGTTTTTTGTGCGTGCAGCCGGCTGCATCGAATTATAAGACGTTACCACGTCAAAAAGTGACGCGTTTGCCCAGTCCGACATTCGAATCATTTGACATTGACAGGCTGGGTTAAAGCGCCGCTTCCATATATGGCGGTATGAATATTCGTGGTTGACTCGTCAAAAGAAACCTCGCTAAATAGGTTTTAAAATTATTATCATTAAGTTTATTTTATTGCTGGCCCAGGCGCTATCCTCAAATTAGTGATGTAACGAATGTTGGAATTCTTACATTCGCGAATGCGAGAATTCATCTCCAATATTCGCGAATGCTAATGCGAATGTTGACATTCAAATATAGGGCTCGTAAAATATACAAATTTTAGATATAAGAAATTATTTTTTAAATATTTTTTTGTGAAAGAAATTATGACCTTTATTTGACAATGGTAGTTATAATCTGCTACATACAGGGTGTTCATTTAAAAACTTTCCACTCAAGTTATCTTCGAAACGAGACAGATTTGAGAAAATCGCCGAAAGACGTCAAGATATTTATTGAGGGGTTAAAGGGGCACCGTCCATTTTTTGTAAAAAACGTTCCCCTTTTTACAAAAAAATGGACGGTGCCTCTAACTCTTAACCACCAGGGCCACCACCCCAAAATTCTTAAATGAGAAGGCGGGTCGAGTGACACATCATTTTAAAGCTCCTGACAAGTACTTTATAACCCTAGAATATGAAGTCAATATCTTCACCTATTACAAAATGGCGGTACTTTAAAAATTACCTAAATACATGATTTGGATGGCCATATTTCCGAAACTAATAAAGTTAGATGTACCTAATGTGGTGTTTTCTTAAATCTCTTTTAAATGTCTTTTTAATGGTGATACTGGTGGTAGAAGAAAAATACATATTTTTTTGTTTAAGAACCCTGTATATTATTTTACCATTAAAAAAGATCTTTAAATGAGCTTTAAGAAAATACCACATTAAGTACATCTAACTTTATTAGTTTCGGAAATATGACCATCCAAATCAGGTATTTAGGTAATTTTTAAAGTACCGCCATTTTGTAATAGGTGAAGATATTGACTTCATATTCTAGGGTTATAAAGTACTCGTCAGGAGCTTTAAAATGATGTATCACTCGACCTGCCTTCTCATTTAAGAATTTTGGGGTGGTGGCTCTGGTGGTTAAGGGGTTAAAGGGGCGCCGTCAATTTTTGTAAAAAACGTTCCCCCTCAATAAATATCTTGACGTGTTTCGGCGATTTTCTCAAATCTGTCTCGTTTCGAAGATAACTTGAGTGGAAAGTTTTCAAATGAACACCCTGTATATACAATCCTTAGTAAACGAAAATTATATATATCTTATTAATTGTATTATCATTTCATATCCATTAAATCCATATGCAGTGCTTGTCTAAAGTCAGAACCCCCTTCTACCTTTTGAGCTGTTTGGAAATTTTTCATGAAAATTTAAAAACTTAAACATAAACCAAATTTTAGACAAGAAATGACAGGTATTAATGTTAAACTGACAGCTGGGTACCATTTTGAAAGAAAAATTAAATGGAAAGGGGTATTGTGGCACATCATTATATATTGTTGACGACCCATTGTACTGTAGTGTACTTTTTGGCAATATATGATATCTATCTATCTATCTATCTATAGCTCCTGACAAGTTCCTTATAACCCCGGAATATAAAGTAATAACCTTTACCTCCCAAAAATGGCGGTACTTTAAAAATTTTCGGAATATCTGATTTGGATGGCCATATCTTAAAAACTAATAATAGTAGATATACCTTATGTAGTATACTTTCTTAAAGGTCTATTAGATATCTTTTTATAGGGGATATAATATACAGGGTGCGTCATTAAAAAAATTATACTTTTGTCATACCCTGTATAGTATTACCAATACTACTGGTAAATAAATCCTTAAAATACCTTTAAGAAAATACCGCATTAAGTGTATCTAATTTTATTAGATTCGGAAAAACAGCCATTCAAATGAGAGTATTCAGGGAATTTTAAAAGTACCGCCATTTGTAGCATGTGTAAAGGTATTGACTATATTTTGGGGTTATAAAGTACACTCGTCAGGAGCTCTAAAATGATGTGCTAGAAGACCCCCCTTTCCATAAAATTTTCTTTTTAAAATGGCACCTAACTGTCAGTTGTGACATTTATATCTGTCATTTCCTGTCTAAAATTTGGTTTATGTTGTCTCACCAAAGTCCTCAAATTTTCGTAAAAAATAGCAAACACTTTTAAAGTTAGTGTGGGGGGGTTCGAATTTAGACAAGCCATGTATTAATTTTCTTCTAGATTGTCAAAAACATTCGTCAAACATCTTTTCTTATTGCGAATGCGAATATCAAAAAATACATCACTACCTTAAACATAGTGTGCAACACTTGCAGATGTCTTCTTTTTTTTACCCTTTAAAAAAAAAAATGTGTTCACTTCTTCAACTAATTTAAGAGTGAGAATAGAAAAATAATATAAATTTTCCGCTTATTCGATCCTAAAAATAAAAGTACCAAACAATGCATTCCCAGCGTGTGGTAATCGACATGAAGCGGCATTGTACTAATTTTAAGCGTCGACGCTTTTGTTTTTTGTTTGCGAAATCGACGGTGTAATTATTTCTCGTGTTTCAGTTTTTGTCAATAATTTAGCTCTTGTTAACGAAACACTTTGCGTTAGAATACGAGGTGAATCAGAAAAATATATGTTTTATTATACCGGGTAACACAGGATGCTGTTGCCTTCCATTGATTTTTCTTGTTTTTTTAGAGGAACTATTAGGCCTCGGCCACGATAACAAGCGTAAACGTCGAGGCGGACAGTATATCTCTAAACTGGTAGCCTGTACTGAATGCAATACGCGCATTTAGTGTGACGTCACACGACGTTGACGTTTTTCTACCCTCAAGAATACACCTATTAGAGGCAGTCTTGCCGCTTAGCTGAACAAACAATCGCATCGCTTACAAAGCAATAAACTTTAGCTCTGCATAACCATAGTGGTCAGCAGGACCAAAAGCCATAGAATATACTCTTGTCATATTTCTTTCTCATGCGTTTTTCACACTGCCATAAAGGCTGACTCTAGAGGTATAATTTTAAGGCTTTGAGTGGAATCCAAACAAACCCCTCTACCCTCTAGCCTCCCCATAAAACAAACAAGGTTTCTATGGAAAATATACTTTATTTTTCATTTTTGTTACATTAGTGGCACTATTTAAGATATTTTATATTAGTTTTATCAAAACGGATTATGAGGAACCTTTTAGCATTAATATCATCGCTTGAAGTTCGTAAAAATTATACTTTTGTTCACATAGTTAGGTTAGGTAAATGAATATCACAAATAATCACGAAAATTTAGAGTCACAGTGTCACAAATAGCCGACACTAGTCACAAACACTTTAAAACACACAAAAAAACTCACATAAATCGCTTTATTTTAACTTTCATCACAAATTTCCATAATAAAAATCTATTGTTTGGATTCCTTGCCTGGGCCGTGACGTCAGTCATGGGATACCAAAGTTGACGCGACGTCACTATTTTGACATCCGAAATTGGTCGGTAGGCATTTAACCAACCAAACTGGGGCACCAAAACGGGCCGAAATCGCCTCAGATTTGTTTTAGCTCTTTTAGTTTTCGGTATACTCGGCAGGGTCGACGAAAAGGCGCCACCCTGTACAGGGTGGATTATTTTGGCTGTAACTATAGGGTATAGGCTCAATGGTAAGAGATCGCAATCAGAATCAAGCTTACTTGATTGTTTTGGAAGATACAGGGTGTTTTTCAAAATTTGTCAATTTTATTATGTCCTATTACTATGACATTTAGAGAAATAGAAACAAACTTTAAATACAAAAGTTTTTTTATTTTTTTACATAGAATCCAGTGGCGTACCTTAAATAAATATAAATGTTTTAATTCTTAAGATATAACGCAAACTTTTTAAATGGTACACCCTGTATTTGACTATCTCAAAAATGCATTTTTCTTGCGATTACAACAATATATAAAACCTAATATTTTGCATTGTTCCAAAAAGCTAAGCTAACAAAAAAAAAAGTTGGCCAAGAATTGAATTAATATTTATTAATTTTTTTAAGGGTATGTACATATATAAAAAAACCAAATCCAACCAGAATCCTAAAATATATTTTTTTATCTTTGGACAATTCACGAGGGCTGAAAGCCTAAATACTAACGTACCGTGGGTGTCTTAAGGAGGGTAAGAGGAAGTTTGTTAACACGGGACTTAAAAACTTGAAGATTTGGGGGAAAGGAAAGACCTCCGCTGGCAGTAGGTTCCACAGTCAGTTTATTAACCAAAACAATAACAACCACAGAAAATACAGTAATTTATAAAAGTAACGTAAAAAGAAAAAAACTTTTGTATTTGAAGTTTGTTTCTATATCCCTAAATGTCCTATAAAAATCGCGAAATTTTGAGAATCACCCGGTATCTTTCAAAACAATCAAGTAAGCGTGATTCTGATTGTGTCATTAAACTTAACACGAAAAAAGAGATCGGGACATGTAAAGATGGGTCCAAATTTAATTCATTTTGAAAGCGATGCCGCCAAGTACACAAAAAATGATAAAGTAAAGAAACCCTTTTGTGAACAATGATTTATTGCAGCAAAAAATATTTAACCCGACGAGTTTCTAGTACCACGCCACGTGCCACCGGTTTTATAGTAGGCAGAGGCGAAATAAGAGAATGTTTTGTAAGTAGGTGATACGTGTTTTAGCAATGTATTTTTTATTATTTATCTAAAAATATGTAATAATGCTCTGTCCGAGGCTATGTGCATTCGAAATGGTTTGTTTACTTTATCATTTTTTGTGTACTTGGCGGCATCGCTTTCAGAATGAATTAAATATGGGCCCATCTATATCTTAGTTTTTTGTATCTCTTACCGTTTAGCCTATATCCTATAGTTACAGCCAAATTAATCCATCCAAAAACTAAAAACAAATTATGGGGGTGACAATATTTCCTTTTACCCGGTATATAACAACGTTTCCCTTCATGAGCAAAATCCAAATGTAAACACTTGAATTTCGGGCACTCTATTCCTTTTCAATAATGTAATTTTTCTGTTATAAAGCCTCGATAAGGCCATTTTTGTTATGAATAGGGACCGTTGCTCCCCATTTCCCCCAAGCGATAAATCATCCTTTAAGTAAAAACGTCAGCCGTGATTTTCTCTTGATTTTTCTTGCGTACAAGACATTTCCTTTTTGTAACGGCCCATCAAAGCCTAGTTTAATTATATCTCTTTAAATAAAATTAACTAAATTTAAAAGTAAGTGAAAGAAAAATGTTGATTAACATTTAAAATGTGGGTTTTTTATTTAGAAATTTATGCATGATAAATAGAGTATACAGTAGACTGGGTCCAAAGGCGCGCTTGTGGCGGCTTCGGTTGTATCGGCAAACGTCGATCACTGGAGTTAAGCAGTGAAATGCGCGCCCATAATTTAGATGGGTGTCCGACGGCAGCGGTGTTTCGGGCGGCGGCACACGGTGTTGTCTGCTCGGGGATGCGGAGCGAGCAACAACCATCTAAGTTATGGAATGAATGGTGTGTGAATGAGAAGGAGTAGGGGTCAAGGTACAATAAGCCTTCAGGCTGCAGTGCACCACCTAGGGGGGCGGTCGTCGGACCTGGGTGGGATGACCCCGAAAGGGTGAAAAAAAAAAAAAAAAAAGACTGGGTCCAAGGAAAATAGACTTTTTAATAAGGAGCGCTCAATCCCATTTAAGCCTATGTTCGCTAAATTTTGTGACGTCATCTTTTTCCGTAATTCTTTGTTTACAATCGTAATGGAAGGTTTTTTTCGAGGTTTTGGTGTAATTTTTTTGCTTTTTAGTCATTGGGCTTTTCTATATGTTTTGTTTTTCTGTTTATAGTTAAATTGAATAGTTATTAGTACTGCAGTTACAAAGAATTTTAAACCTTGTAAACAGGGGTCACTGACCTTTAGATATGTTTAAAGGAAATTTACGTTTAAATCGTCATTAAGGGTAAGATACAATTTTTTTAAATGTTTTTTAGTGATTTTATTTTATGGTATGCAATTATTGGTTTATTTTGTCAGATAAAAAAATATTATGGCAAAAAGGTGACGTCACAAACATAACCTGTATATTCGGACAAATATAAAAAATCGAGCGCTTCTTATTAAAAGGTTTATCTTCCTTTGCCTGGGTCAAAAAAAAAACAAGCATTTCTTTAAAAGTTATTCAATTTTGAAATAAATATTCTTTTTAATTTGAACATTAAATAACTTTGAAGGAAATAAATTTATCGAAAAATGGTAAGAGACCTTTTTGTAGAGCATAAAATTTCCCTAAAGAATTATTATTCGTTTTATAAAAATATTGATATTAATTTATGGTAGTTTAAAAAATCTCAAATCTAAGTGACAAAATTAAAAATATATATATATATATATATATATATATATATATATATATATATATATATATATATATATATATATATATCTTTTCTATCTTTTTGACATTCCACGAAGGCATATGCCTAAATACCAGAGTACCATGGGTGTCGGGTTTTACAGCACCTTATAGACAACGCGGTAGTGCCACCACGGTCGTTATTTTTAAATAACTACTACCTAAATATGTCTCTCCCGCTGGGAATCGAAGATCAAAGCTCTGTCCACTGCGCCACGGGGAGACAAATATATTTTTAAGGCGGGATTACAAGAAAACGGCTCGTTTTACGGAAATTTACTAACGGAGCTTTTTTGTAGAGAATTTAATTTCCTTTAGGAATATGAATTGGTCGAAGGTTCAAGATTGACTGATTCCGAGATTTTGTATTAAAAAGGCAACAATAATTTTAATGATGCACCTTTTAATGTTAATATTAAGAGCTAAAATTTCAGGATATTTTTTTCTTTCGTCTCCTAGTATACATGGTCATAACAAAAAGTTGTCGTCACTAATAACTTTGTGATGAGATAAAATAAAAAGTTGTTTGTTGTTTAAAGAGCTTTCAAAAAGTTTTTTATACAGGGTGGGTTTATGTGGGCAATCTCTCGGATTTATATAGAACACATGAAAATAATGTTACAAGTTCCCATACATTTTTTTCCTAAATCCCTCTTTACAAATATATGTGCCCTTAAAGAACGTCACTGGAAATCCGTTTTTCTTAAATCATTATTAATTTTTATAACTCGCCCTGTATATTACTAATTGGGGAAAATTTTTGTATTTATCAGTTTTAGACCATGCGACCAGTTTTCTCAAAGGACGTTTAAAAATTCCAAAATTTTGATTCACCTATCCTGGGTATCATTAGATTCGTCAAAAAATCTATTAAAAAATAATAAATTTAATTTCACTACTTGCTCCAATTGACGGCTTGTAACTCGAAAACGAATGACATTTAATTAAAACATTATATGAAGCTCTACCCTTATTTTGTCAGTTTCGTGATCGATTTTTGAATCACCCTGTATAGGGCCTGTATTAAAAGTAAATTACACTACTTACTCAAACTCACGGAATCAAGTGAGCAAGCAAGCCGAGTGGCGGCGATCATTAAAAAGTGAGGCACAACAAAAGATTATTTCGTCTAGTGTAGAACAGTTGAGAAGAAATAATCTTTTGTTGTGCCTTACTCTTGATGATCGCCGCCACTCGGCATGCTCGCTCACTTGATTCCGTGAGTTTGAGTAAGTAATGTAATTTAATTTTAATACAGGCCCTATACAGGTGATTCAAAAATCGATCACGAAACTTAAGGAGATGATTCTACTTGACAAAATAAGGGTAGAGCTTCATATAAATGTTTTCAAAATGTCATTCGTTTTCGAGTAACAAGCCGTCAAAGTTCAATTTTTATTTTGGTTTTTCGCCATATTGCATTTATTTTCTAACCAATCCAGTTGATATTTGGCACACAAATCGAGCTTTGCAGAGTCTAAAATTTTAAGACAAAAGTACTTTTTTAAATACCGCCAGAGGGCACTTTACCTGAAACTTAAAATTTATTTACATCATAACTTTTTATTTTGACAGATATCGCAAAGCTGAGGGCGCCAATTTATAGATAATCAAAAACTTAAAAAATAAGTTACTCTTTATTAAAGTCGATAAACCTCACCGTTTAGGCACCAATAGACATCAAAGTTTTCATCAATTTCAATCAAATTACCTACATACATACAGGGTGTCCAGTAACTCAATCGACAAACTTTACAGGGCTATTCTACAACAGAAAATAAGAAAAAAACTTTATATAAACATATGTTCTAAACGTCTTAGTTTTTGAACTACGGTGCTTTTTGTTAATTTCTAACACCCCATAGTTCAAAAACTAAGATGTTTAGGACATCTGTTTATATTGACTTTTTTCTTATTTTCTGTTGCAGAAGTCAATTTGATTACTGGTCCAAAACTGTAATAAGGAGGATCTTCCTATTACAAATATCCAGTTTGTCCTGAATAACTAGTAAAATATTTATCCATTCTTATATCAGCACTTCTTGTTACTGTTATCTGCAATTTTACAGCTTCCTGTGTACATACATTTCAAATTCAATACGTCTGTTTATTCAGCAAATTTTGCAAAGAAAAACAATAGACCATTTCCCTGAATCAACGTGTCCATTAGTAAAACGCTGATGTTACGAAAATTCTTTCTGCAATATGGTAATTCTTAAAAAGGATGATTACGTCGATTAATGCGAACAGTATTGTTATTGTTTTTTATTATGCATTGTCTTTATTCACGTGTTAAAATCGGTTTGACTATGAAAAATACTACTTTTCATAATAAAATAGACCTTGATCCATTTCACTGCCCGTTAGTTGAGGCAGTGAAGCTGTAAAGCAAGCAATAGTTGGAAATCCTCGAAAACAGGCTTTGATTTTAATTTTTTTGTAACTTAATTATTATTTTTTGGTTATATAAAATCAAAGGGCATTTCTCTAGTAAGCTCGTACAAATGCTGTCCTGGTAAATATGTTTTAACATTTGTCAAAAAATCCATTTCCTGTTTCAAAGAACATTGCATTCGACAAGGATGTCAACTTCAAAACAAATTGCGTTTTATTTCACTAGAAAACAGTTGTAAATATTATAGTTTTTTCTATTATGCACGCAGGGGACAAACTTTACAGGTGTTTACTAAATATAATAAAATTCGTAATGGGACCTTGTTGTACGAAAATAAAATTTAAATATATTTCTTTATAATAATAATATATTAGCTGTTCAATGTATGTACTGTCAACAATTTCTTCGTAAATGTAATTTTTGGGCGACAATACAGTGTTGGGGACAGCCAGGGGACTGTATTTTTAGAGGTTCTATCACTCTAGAAAAAAATTGAAAAATTTATGGTTCTAAAAACAATGTTTCCGTAAAGTTTTAGGATTAAAGTTTTATTAGGAGTTGATGAGTGATATTTATTTAAATATTTTAATTACTTTTGGAAAAATCGGTCGGGACAAGCCGATTACGAGCTTACAGAGAATCGCTCCAAAGACCTTTCAGACTCGCTTTCAGAAGAAGGAAATAATTATTTGTATTTTTTAAACAATATAAATGTTATTTGTACATGGTGTCCAGTAACTTTAACAACAAACTTTAAGTGTTATAAGTTTCAGAAATAATATGATCCAAAATGGGTATTTAGCTAAGTATTAAAGTACTGCCATTTTTTCGTGGATAAAGTTATTGACT
>JACEGR010012025.1:0-12893 GCA_014170235.1 Listronotus bonariensis | reverse complement strand
TTCTTGTAGGGCTACATTAAATCTCGAGCGATTGTTAAATTATTTGTTTTCTTTTGGGATTTCTGGGAGCTACGAGCTCGATTATCCAGATTTTCCGCCGACGAAGCCCTGGAAAGCATAGTCCGGAAGGGGAGAGTGGTGGATTGGGCCTAAAGGGACCAAAACCAAGAAAAAAAATAGAGAGAGAGAGAACACTGACAGTAATATTGAGATTTTATGGAAAGTTCAAATGCCTGACCTCAGTTGAATAGGAACTCAGTTCAAACCTGCTTTGTACAACTGGGCATAATGTTTTATTTATAATTAATGGTTATAGGGACCATTTTTTTAACACGCTTTTATTAACTTGGGTTGTAACTATCTATCTATCTATCAATCTATCCATCTGGCTGCCTATGTAACGGAATCTTTGAGCCTAATTTTAACCAACTTCCAGCTATTCGATTTCTTTGAAACTTTGCACACGTATTAAGGACCCATGACAATGCAATAATCTGCAAACAGTATCCCTTTATCTTTTTTTAATCGCCAGGAAAAAAATTCCATTATATTATAAAAACAACACCTAGGATGCCATCTGTTGGAAAAAATTTCAAACTTTGCTATTAAATGAGGAAGAAATTTTTTAGTGGATTGCAAAGTGTTGACAACGGTCCAAACATTTCCTGGAGTGCCATCTGTTGGCAAAATTTGAAACTTTGCTACTTAATGAAGAAGAAATTTTTAGTGAGTTGCAATCTTTTGCAAATTTTAAAATTTGCTACCATTATCATTTCATAGGGGGCTGGTTATTTTCTTTTGCTGCTTAATTAATTAGTATGTTCTAATTTACTGTTATATTAAGAATTTTGTGCAATATAACGAACTAAAAAATGAAAAATAATTAATAGTTTAAAAAACTAAAAAAACACGCTTTCATATGCAACCGAACTAAAAATTAAAAAATAATTTTTCATTAAAAAAAATATTTTCACTTCATAGTAAAAAGCGTGGGGTGCATTTTACTATTTTTTCATAACTTTTCCATCATAGATATTGGCAAATATAATAATTATAACATTTAATATATTAAGCACCCCACGCTTTTTACTATGAAGTGAAAATATTTTTTTAATGAAAAATTATTTTTAATTTTTAGTTCGGTTGCATATAAAAGCGTGTTTTTAGTTTTTTTAAACTATTAATTATTAAATTTAATATTCAATAGACGGATAATGGTTCTAAATTTAACCATTGATGGTTGACTTTAGAACCCATATTTATAAAGCAAACTATCCTTTATTTTGGTAATTTTCTGAAAACCTGCGGCAACTCCGATTTTGACGAAATTTGGTATAAGGGGGTTTTTCGGAGCGCTGAGAATTTTTTGGCGGAAACGTTTTGTTTTCGAGATATTTATCATCAGACTTAAAATTTAAACTAATCCCATTTTTACTATATTCCCTATAAATTTTGCACACAATTCTTGATTTAAAGCTAAAGTGTTAAACAATATTTGATTTTCACCTTTTAAAACCCCGTTTTTCTACGTTTTTACATTATTTTTGCATTAAATTGCATTGCTTTACTTTGATAATGCCGCAACCATACATACACAGGGCTTCATGTTACACTGGAATTGAAATGATTCAAAGTAAAGTTATGCAATTTAATTCAAAAATAATGTAAAATACGTAAAAATGGGGTTTTAAAATGTGAAAATGAAATATTGTGTGCCACTTTAGCTTTAAATCAAGAATTGTGTGATAAAAGAAGGACAAATATAGTGGAAATAGGATTGGTTTAATTTTCAATTTGGATGATGGATATCTTGAGAATGAAACGTTTTCGCCAAAAAATCTTTGAGATTCGGTATCAGCGCCTAAAAATCCTGTATACCAAATTTCGTTAAAATCGAAGTTGCCGCAGGTTTCTAGAAAATTACCTTTATTTTGAACAACTTTCCAAAACTTTTCGCATTCATTTAGAAACACAGAAGCGGGTCAAGGTATTTTTAAATTATTGTCCGTAAAACTATTTGCCAAGCACAGTCATGCAATAAATATTTGGAATATTTAATCAATTTAAATTTGAAGGTTCAGCAGTATTCCGCTGGATTATTTCCTGAAAAACGTAGATTAAAGCCAGCAACAAAGAATTTTATTGGAATAAATTTGACATTTTCCAACAATTTCGACAATCCGTATAAATGTCATTTTTTTGCGGATAAACAGCATAGTCCTGTTTCACTTATGAAATTGACTTTCCCCTTCTAGGGGGTTCCTTTTGACGAATATACATACATACCGCCATATATGGAAGCGGCGCTTTAACCCAGCCTGTTAATGTCAAATGTTTTGAGTGTCCGACTGGGCAAACCCGTCACTTTTTTTGTCGGACAAGTTAACCACAATGTTTTACATGACAATTTTTTAACATTGTGCTAAAAATCGTAACGGTTACAGTTACGAAACCCAGCCAATCCGATACCCAAAACATGTCCATGGGTCTTATGGTTTCGTGACTGTAACACTTATGAGTTTTGGCACAATGTTTAAAAATTACATGTAAAACATTGTGGTAAACTTGTCCCACAAAAAAGTTTAACAACGCGTTTGCCCAGTCCGACACCCGAAACATTTGACATTGACAGACTGGGTTAAAGCGCCGCTTCCATATATGGCGGTACGAGTATTCGTGGTAGACTCAGTTAAAGGTAAAGTGTTATTATCATGAAATCAATTTCTTTACTGGCCAGGGACTCGCACTAGTACATATTCAAACAATATTTTTTTTTAAAAAATGATGGTGTGGATTAGTTTATTTTTAATGAGGAAATAATCATATATTATATCACAAGACCTATAAATTTAGTCGATTAAACTACCCAACTATATTTTGAGTAAGATTTTTCTTGGAAAATAGTTGAATGTACAATAATTCAATAAAAACACGAGACCGCGAAGCGTTCAAGGTTTTTTTCTAAATTATTATCCATAAAACGATTTGCCAAGCTAATCTTACAAAAAATATTTGGATAGTTTAATCAATTTAAATTTGTAGGTCCAGTGGTATACGGTTGATTAGAGAATTATTGCAAGTTGCCTTATTAAGCTCGGGAATTATTAATACCGGCCTTATTTAAATGGTGCTTGTACACATAATTTGGAGTTATTGCAAATCATGTTGACAGTACTATTAACCTAAAAAAAGGGGCAAAAAATTTTAGTTGTGTTTCTTTATTGTTTTTGTGTTGTAGGGTTTTGTTTTACACAATTACAGAATTACATGTGAAAAAGCAAGGTTTTAAGTATTTTTACTTCTAAAAACTTTTGGATTTTGTGGTCGGCAGCCGTTCGGTTTACACGAACAGTTCCGAAGTTAAAATAAGACCAAAATAAGGCACGACCTAAAATCGACATAAATAAAGCCAGGCACTATCCTTATTAAGGGAGTCCTTATCTCACCATGCATCTGCGCAAGCTCAGATGTCAAAATAAGGCCGGTATTATTAGTGCCTGGACTTATTTTACTGTGCAATATTTCTCCATTATTTCCTGAAAAACTTACATTAAAGCCAGTAACAAAGAATTTTACTAATAACAACGATCTATTTAATTTAAATAAAATAAACGGTGGTTTCTGATTGGCTTATTTTGTATTTTTGAAAATAATCAGGGTAATATCCCTAGTCCATTTAATTTTTCCGAAAACGTTCGAAAAAACGAGTTTCTAAGTAATTTGTTTTAAAAATAGCATGAGTGAGAGTGGTTATAAAAATATGAGTCAAAGACGAGGATTTTTTATTTTCGCGAATGCTATTTATTTAAATAGATTACGTACTTAACTTATGTCCTAAAAGTTTTTGCACAAAACTCATTGTCTTTAATTTTAACAAAAACAAAATAATATCAAGTTGCCTTTAAAAACGAAAGTTTATTTACTTTATTTACTGTCAGTTGAGATTTATTTATTTTGAAGTTTTACCTTTAAGATGTCATACATTAGAAATAAGAAAAAGTATCTACAAGTTAGTTGGGCGGATACCCAAAGCTGAAATATGTCGAATATTGCAGAATGAAAACATTTCACACAGAACCATTTATAGAACAATAGCGGAGTGCGAGCAGGAATACCATGTCTGAATCTCCCAAAAGTGGAAGACCACGTGCATTTACCGCACAGAGGTCAGAGAGATTGGTGAGAAGAGCAAAAAACATGATTGGAATGTCAACGAGGAGACTGGCTAGCCAATACAGATCTTCTAAGAGTACGATATCGTTGGAATTGAGGAGGAATGGTCTTAAATATCGAAAGAGACGTAAGTGCCCCAAATACTCTCAAGCGCAGCTTCTTCGTATACCAAGATGTTGTCGTCAACTGAGGCGGGTACATTTTGCCAATGAAAAAATCATTATTTTAGATGACGAAAAGTATTTCACTTTGAGTAATTCTGAAATGAAGGGAAACGATGGATTTTATACGGACAACGTAGAGGAATTCCCTGACAATGTTAGATACAAACATAAAGCGAAATTTTCAGATAAAATCCTTGTCTGGTGCGCAATTTCTAACAGGGGTGTAGACCGACCATTTGTGGGAAGAGTGAGGGGTGAAGCTTTGAATAGTCAGAGCTATATTGATAACTGCCTTTCCAAATTGCTTCAGTTTGTCCGCGAACATCATGCTAATGACGATATCATATTTTTGTCAGACCTAGCATCATGCCATTACTCAAGAGATACCCAAAACTGGCTTCGACAACACCACATACCTTTTGTTCCCAAAAACGATAATCCTCCAAACTTGCCGCAGGCTCGCCCAATAGAGGATTTTTGGGCTGTACTGTCTAGAAAGGTTTATCATGGAGGCTGGGAAGCACAAGATGAGGAACAATTGAGACGGCGAATTTACGAGAAATTAAGAGAAATTGAACTGAATTCCGTCCAGGACCTCATGAGAGACATTCGAAGAAATTTGCGTCTGGTAGAGCAGAATGGGCCACTCCACATAATTCGATAGTATAGTTTAGTTAAGTATTGAGAGTTGTAATTTATGATAACTAGTTAGTGTTTAAATAAATTTCTTCATTAAAAAAAAACCGATAAATATTGTGTGCCAAAACTTTTAGGACATACGTTATAAACAGTTTTTCAATTTTTAAACAGGAAAAATTAGATGCAAGTGATATTTGGTAAAAAAATTTCTGGGTTAAATAAACATTTTACTTCCATACAACATTTTTTTTTAATAAGAACAATAATAAATAAGAACAATTTAACTTGCAACTTGTTAAACTTACATAATTTTTTTCCGGAAAAACTTAATTTTTCCACCTAAAATTTATATTTATAACACCACATGTGGTTTAATCACTTATCTAAACAAAATGTATTTAAAAAATTATGGTTTTGTTTAGTGTATTTTTTAATGAGGTAAATAATCATTAAAAATGTACGCTTAAAATTCTAAAAAGTAGCTCCATTTTTTTCGGTATAATCTTCTAAGTGATTATTTTTAGCTTCATAAAATATAATTTATGACATTTAAAATCCTTCATAAACAACAAAATTTCTTTGTTTTCACCATCCTTTCACGGTGTTAATCGCTTTTCCCCATTGTCCTCATTTTTCAAGGATCATGTTTATTTCTCCCGAGGACTTACTTCTAACTTTTACAAGTTTTTCCGTTTGTTTGGACGATTCGTCGGTTTTATCTCTCTGAAAAAAGTATAGCTATAAAATGTCCCATAAATGGAAAAAAAGATAATTTGTCACACTAAAGTTTTTAGACTTCTTAGAGTTTGGTTGTTTTTATACACTGGGATACGTGACGACAAGAATAAACAAGATCTTTGTTTTTCTTTGCACACACTACGTTCTGAAATTTGAGTCGCGATGAGAGGCAAGAGAGATTCTGGAACGCTTGGGACTGGGAGGCATCAAAATCCGTAATAACTATTAATACACCAAAATTTATTTTGCTTGCTCTTCAATTTTTCCTTTAACCTGACTTACAACATTTACATAAGCGGGCGTCCATAAATTATAGAAGAAACAGTTTAAAAATGTAAATTCGGTGCTCTTTGATAAGAAAAAAATCACAAAAAGTTTAAAGCAAATAAATCGGCATGATTGTCTTCGCGGCCGCCTTTGCTATATTTCTTTTATGATATGCCGGTTGATGCAGCTGGTCATCGCACTATGGGATAGATATTAATTTTTTTGGTCAAAATTCTGAAACTTATCAATCTAACTTAAAATGAGGTGCTTTTTACTGGAAAAATATTATAAATTATTACAAATGCTTTTTGGGAACCTAAAACTTATTATATGTTGTTATAAATTTACACCCCCTTAACATTATTATTTTTTATTGTACAAAATAAACTAAAATGTCACCTTGTTTGGTTAATTTGGTAGTATTCTAATCATTAATCCGATGATTATTATCTCATATGATATACAGGGTACGACAATAGGTATGATTTTTTTAAATGGAATACCCTGAATAATATATCACCACCAAAAAATCTTTTGAAATGCTTTAAAAAATACTACATTTGATGTGTCTATCTCAATTAGTTTCGGAAATATGACCATCCAAATCTGAAAAATAATTTTAAATTATTCTTAGAAGCGTAATAGAGATACATCTTCCCCTTTTTTTATTTTTTAACGTATAAAATAAATAAAAACACTGTTTTGTTGGGTAGATTCTGTAGAATCCATATCTTTTATCGGAATGCTTTTATCTTTTAGGATATACAGTGTAGGACAAAACATATTAAATTTTACAATGGAAAACCTTGTAAATTATAAAAATCTTGGATCTGTCCTTACACTCAGAAGTAGCAAAAAGTAGAAAGGCAATTGTAAGTACAAAAACTGATAAAGAAAAAGGTAAAAAAATTTTTGACAAAAGTAGCGAGACTTCGCAAGACTGCATCGGAAACACAACAATAACTCTTATTATTTAAACTCTTTACTTTTTTAGTAAACAAGGCTAATAATAAACTAAGTAGATTAAATGTTGTATATTTATGTTTACTTAAAATACATTTTCTAGTTTCTTATTACCCCAATAAAAGTCGTCATATCCTTTTATAATTTGGCGTACATGTAGTTTGAAGTATCTACTTTGAAATACACAGCATGAGCCATTAAAATTTCAAAGTTGGTTTTTGGCCAAAATAATGGATTTCTATCCCATAGTGTATCGGCGCGTCGCTGTAAAGGATAGCGGCGCCTTTGTATAAAATAGTCCGATTGCAGGCGGCCTTTTTTATGTTTTTTGTATTATTTTCAAAGGGTACCGAATTTGCGCTTTTAAAATGTTCTTACTAAGAAGTAAGATTTTCTTCAAGTGTTTTTTTCTAATTGCCATTTACCCACTAACTCTCCACTCATTAACTTTGGGGTTAATTTTAATTCTTGGCACGAATGGTTTTCGTTAAAAAGAATAAATTAAAACCATTTTGATGCATGGCAAGATCGTTAAAATCTGAAAAATGGTGTTTTATTTCTAAGTTAGATTTTTGACTGTATCATAGCTTCTTAAAAGCAACAACAAAAAATAAAACTAGAATAAATGTTTATCATCCACTTTTGTAGGATTAGATTGTCCCATATTAGCCTTAGGACTTTGTGGTAGCCTTTTTTCGCACGTTTTAGAAACACATTGCATATATTAAGATAAAAAAAATATTGTTATTTCTCTAATACAAAGCTACGCGAAAAGTTAATACTTTTTACACTCGCCTCTGATCCTTGCTACCCGCTTTGTTTGGTTATTACCTAAAAAAAGTTAGTCGGCTTTAAATTTTCACGAAAATTTCAGATATTTTATTATTCCCTTCTCCAAAGTTCTAACAGCTCTCCCTTATTTTTCAGGCCGGAAAACAAGCGCATTATTTCGAAACTCTCTGACTGCTTAGCACAAACCGGTTCTCATTTCATGTTCAATATTAATTTCCTCATTTTCACATTTACAGTTGGCCGTGTTTAAAGTAAACTTTTCGTAAAGTTTCGTTTGTTTTACTGAATAGAAAACAAAAAGTAGATCTGATTATTTTTAGTTTTGTTTCAAGCTTTTGTTTTGTTTGTTTAAGCTACTACGATACAATTTCGCGTAAAATATTTTTGAATATGTCAGTTTATTTTATTTGAGTTAAGAAATAATTTAGCAAGATATTAATAGTTTTGTTTTTTTGTTTGAATTTCAGTTTAAAGAAAAAAACAATTGAATCTATCTGTGAATTTAGGGTCACAGGATTTTCAAATTATTTTATCTTAAATCGGAGATACGAGACCCACACCAAACATACCCAGCAAACACTATTTGCCGGCAATCTACATTTTTCATATTGGCATTGATGATAAAGCATTGGCAATTGGTGGCAATATTATGCCAATATCTTATACGCATTAAAAAGTCAACCCTAAATTGCCAATAAATTTTATATGCAGGCGAATTGCTGGCAGCATACAAAAATGGCGGCATACCAATCCTGATTAAATAAAGCACGCGTTTTTGTTGCAGGCAAATAAATATTGGATTTTTGAAGGCAAACCTTCAACGCATATTCATACTTTTTAAACCATATTATTAACATTGGTATTTAACTAACATTAAAGCAATTTTTTGATATGTTTTATTTATTATGGCAGCTAAACAACATTATTTTATGTTTTTTTACATAATTTAAAGGAAATGGCCTTTTCATAACATTTTATTGTTAAAAATCATGCAAATAAAAATTAGGTCAAACAAAATGTTTATTATGTATTTTGGAGCGAATAATAATAAAATGATGGTAAAATTAGCTACGTTAATTTCAACCGAAAGTGACTGCTTTGTGCATTTGTTTTCTACGTGGTTTTCTAGCTTTTTAGTTTCTAACCACTATGGTATTAAATTTTTTAATGTACTACCTTAGGAAATTAGGAACCTTGACATTAGGGCTTTTGAGACTAAGATTAAACTATATCTTAAAAACAAAGCATTTTATAGCGAGAGCGAATACATGTTGAGCTCTTTTAGATAATCTCAGAGAAGCATTTGCCTGTCAAATTAGGTCTATATTGTAGTGTGTATGTGTAATATTAGTGTTCTCAAAAAGTCTAATAATTTTAAAAATATGTTTGTGATTTAATGTTTTTGTAATAATTGTCATAATTTGTAAGGATTTTAAAAGTATGTTTGTTTTTTAAAAATGTAATGTTTTTTCTTTTTAGATTTTTATGTTATTTTAAACTTGTAGTAACTATTTTTAACTTTTGACTTGTGAAAATACAACCTGTATGGGCATTCATCAATAAATATTTGAATTTGAATTTGAATTTAAATTTTTTAAAGAAAAGAGTTTTTTAAGACATTTTAAATGTATTCATTACCTAATAAGTGTGTGTTGTGTGATTAATTGGTGATGGCTAGTCGAGAAGGCAAGATATTCAAGTAGACTATTAGGAGCTATAAACATTTTGTTTAAAACTTTATTAAAAGTTTTAAAGACGTGTTAATAAAAAATATTATATATATTTAATAGTTTTTTGACATACCGATAGATGGCGTAATGGACAATAAACTACTACGTTTCTGCAATATCTTCGCTTTTTATCGTCTAAACCGTACCCATTAAACAAAAATAATTCGAGAGCTGTCTCCGGTAGGTAATCTCACTAAGCTTTGAAAGAAATATCTTCGGCTAGTGAAAAATCTGCATCTCCAAGTTGGACAGTGTTCCAAGAGATGGTACTTTGCATTGCAAGGAAATTGCATGCAGCAAGAAGTTTTTTCCTATTTTAATTTTCAAATAAAATATCGCATCATTTTAGCTTTAAAAAATTATGCGACAATTTTCGTCAATAAGACGTCAGCTTGCTGCTTGGGAGTATCTGCATTTGCCCACTTTCGTCTTTTTCTTATCTTTTTGCCAATAACTTATTAATGATGGATGCCATCATCTTAAACGCATTTTTTGCCAATAACTTATTAATGACGGATGCCATCACATTATCTGCAACACGTGGCCTAATAACGGCCAATTGCCCACTTTCGCGTCTTTTTGATACCTTTTTGCCAATGCCTTGCCATTAGAGAGTGTTGGCAATGCCAATAAATTAAATGTACAACGCCGGCAAAAAATGTTATATGGGTACAGGCTGATTCTTAACCTATACGGATAAACTTGGGAGAATATTGCTAAGGCAGTGACTAATAATATAAAAATAAATTGATGAGATGTTTTATACAGGGTAATCAAACTTAAGTCGGTACCATTGCTATTTTCTTTATTATTGGAGATACGAAGTCTGTTAAGGTAGTACTACCGGTGTAAGAATTAATGTTCAGAAAATTATCTAACATGCTAAGTTTCTGGTACTTTATAATAAGAATCCCATATAACATTTTTTGCCGGCCATGTACATTTAATTTACTGGCATTGCCAACACTCTTTAATGGCAAGACATTGGCAAAAAGGTATCAAAAAGACACGAAAGTGGGCAGTTGGCCGTTATTGGGCCACGTGTTGCAGATAATATAATGGCATCCGTCATTAATAAGTTATGATGAAAAATGCGTTTAGAATGATGGCATTTATTATTAAATAAGTATTGCAAGTTTTATAAGTTGAATGTCCCAAAAGTTAAATAACATATTTAGAATTTGTAATCGAAAAAAATGAGAAAAAAAGGCAGGAAAACTTTATCATTAAAAAATTACATAATATAAATTTTTATACAGTAACAATAAACCATAAAAAATAAAGGTACTTATGTAATAAAATTTAAAAAAGATAGTAAATTAAAAGAAAACACTTTAAAATAGTAAGTATTCCAGGGACACTTACACTCAATTTTCAGATCCAAAACATAGGGAGAAATATTTTAAAGGAGTTAAATGTCAAAAAAAACTATTAAAAATATGTAATATTTTTTATTAACACGTCTTCAAAACATAATATTAAGGCAACTCCCTAATTTCATATTATTTTTTAAACTACCAACAAACTTAAAAGGTTTTAAACAAAATGTTTACAGCTCCCAACAGTCTACTTGAATAACTCGCCTTCTCGACTAGCCATCACCAATTAATCACTCAACACACACTAATTAGGTAATGAATACACTTAATTATGTCTATTAAAAAACTATTTTCTTTAAAAAGAAACTAAAAAGCTAAAAACCCACGTAAAAAACAATTGCACAAAGCGTCCAAAAAAGCATTTTTTTCATCTGTCAAAATCGTCAAATCTTGTATTTCGGCTAAGCGGGAAATTTGAATTTGTCACCTTTGGTCGAAATGACCCCTGCTAATTTTACCATCATTTTATTTTTATTTCCTCAAAAATACATAATAAACATTTTGTTCAACCTTATTTTTATTTGCCATTCCCTTTAAATGATGTAAAAAATATATACAATATTTATTTACCTGCAACAAAAAGGCATGCTTTATTTAATCAGGATTGGTATGCCGTCATTTTTGTATGCTTGCCGGCAATTCGCCTGCATGTAAAATTTATTGGCAATGACGTGTTTAATTAGGGTTGACTTTTAATGTGTATTAGATGTTGGCATAATATTGCCACCAATTGCCAATGCTTTACCATCAATGCCAATATGAAAAATGTACATTGCCGGCAAATAGTGTTTGCTGGGATCTCAACCAGGTAATTTTTTAAAGGTCTACAGAATACTGAAAAAAGTTATAAATATTATAAAATAATTGCTTTTAACATTGGTCCTTGTGGAAAATGCAGATTTTATTTTCCTTCACAAAAACTTATGTCCAGATTTTAATGAAATTTGTATCAACGGAAGAAAAAACAATTCTGAACAATTAGACTAATTACAATCTGACCTTTAGAGCTTGTGATAGGAGTAATTAATAAATAATTAAGAAAAATATGCTATGTGACTGGCATGTGGCAACGCCGCCGAAAGGTTAGGCTACGCCCGAAAAAGTTTATCGAATACGGTATATGTGACATGAAAAAAAACTGATGCCAGCCCAATACGTTTTTCGGTTACAAGATCCAATGAGTGGTAATAAATATCCACAATAATTAGAAAACATGTTTTTTCCGAGTGTTTTTAAGTGAACAATTCGACAGCAATAATCCGATTTATCAATATTTACGTTAGTTGACAGGTTAGTTGACAGAAACTTTCCATGTTTTACAAATTTGTTATAATTTTTTCAGTGACTGTTTTGCCTTTTCAATAAAATATATATTTTGGTAATATGATAAGGGTGGTTTAGAGATTTTATAAGTAAATAAGCATAACAATTTAAAACCCATAACTTGTTTAATGATGCTTGTGCAGTAAATTTTTGCGTATGATTTCTATTGTTTTTACGCAGCGTTGCCAAATATAAATACCACGGTAATCAAAATACCTTAAGCACTCATTTGACTCTTGTGGTATCGGTAGGACTACCTTATATTGGTAAAGTATTTTTTTCGCTGATTTTCGTCGGGTTTTTAATTTATTGCTCTGTATATTATATTACCTTTTAAAAGATCTTTTAAAAAGCATTAAAAAAATCCCTATGTATTATATTCAATTTTTAAAAGTTTCCAAAATATAGCCATCCTCAGGAATTTGATGGTAATCTGACATTTTTTAATAAAACACCTCGTATATTGCACCGTTAAATAGATATTTAAAAAAGAGCTTTAAAAAAATACGTCATTTGTCACTTATAGTTTGGAAAGTATGGCCATCCAAATCTGAAAATTATGTTTGTCCATTTTACCTCTTAGCTATAAGCACTAAGTTTAGTGTCGAAGATAAAATAGACAAGGTATCTTCAATAATAAAGAAGTTAGCAATAGTGCCAACTTAAGTTTAATCACCCTGTATAATTCCTAACTCTTTATTTGATAATAATTTACAGATTTTTAA
>JACEGR010012024.1:0-12896 GCA_014170235.1 Listronotus bonariensis | reverse complement strand
GTATTCTAATCCTGTTTAGAATACATTTGGCTGGTATAGATGGGCCCATATTTAATTCATTCTGAAAGCGATGCCGCCAAGTACACAAAAAATGATAAAAGTAAACAAACCTTTCGAATGCACATAGCCTCGGACAGAGCCTGATTACATATTTTTAGATAAATAATAAAAATACATTGCTAAAACACGTATCACCTACTTACAAAACATTCTCTTATTTCGCCTCTGCCTACTATAAAACCGGTGGCACGTGGTACCAGAAACGCGTCGGGTTGAATATTTTTGCTGCAATAAATCATTGTTCACAAAAGGATTTCTTTACTTTATCATTTTTGTGTACTTGACGGCATCGCTTTCAGAATGAATTAATTTGGACCCATGTTTATTCGAATACTCTTTGAATAGATCTATGTGTTTGGTATTCGGTATTTGATTAAATAATATTTTGATTAGTATTCGATATGGATTCTGAATACTGTTTCTGAATATGCGGTTATTTTCATCCTGGTATTTAAATAATAATGTTCCAATACTGGTATTCGAAGACCGCTATTCAAATACTTGGTATTCGAATACTGATATATACCGGTATTAAAATCCTGGTATCCAAATAGCAATACTGGAATTCTGGTTTTTAAATCCTTTTTTAAAAACTGTTTACATATTTTTATATGCAGTTATGCACGTAAATAAATATACCAAGTTAATTTTTTGGAGAGCAAAATGCAGCAACTCCGATTTTAACGAAAATTGGAATACGGGGTTTTTGGGGTGCTGACCATTATTTTTTTTCAAAAACTTTTTGTTCTTGAGATATCCATTATCAAGTTTAAATGGAACCCTATTTTTACTAAATTTTCCATTTTTTAGCACGCAATTCTTGATTTAGGGCTAAGATGACACAAAATTTTTAATTCTAGCCATTTAAAATTTACACCTATTTTCTTTTAAGGTACATGTGTAACCTTCAAACGCTACAACTAGGTATACATAAAGTAACGCCAAACTTTGATAATGGATATCTTAAGGACAAAGTATTTTTGCTTTAGAAAAAAATCCATTAGAATCGTAATTAGCGCTCCAAAAAATTCTCAGTTACCCTAAGTTCGTAAATCGGAGTTGCGGGAACTTTTTAGACAATTACAATTTTTGTTGAATTTTATTAAGCTACTGTGTACCTAGTACCTGTGTACCAAAGAACGTTACTTTAGACGTTCTTTGGTGTTTTTCTGTTGGGTGAGAACCTTTTTTAAAATATTTATGAATACTAAATCCTGGTATTCAAGTACAGCGGTATTCGAATACTTTTTAGAATGCCGCAGTTAAGATTCGTATTTGAATACCGGATTTCAGTTTCGACCCAACTCTGTTACCCACCAACAATAAATGAATTACCATTAGCAGTTAAACTAGAGAATTTTTCTTATTTTTTACTGCCAGGGATAAATTGTATTTTTATTTTTTATTATTTTTTTTAACTAAGCAAGGTACAGAAATAGTTTAAATCTATAAATAACACCGCCGAGTTTTATTAAAATTGGATGAAGGATATTAAAGATTATAACAAAAAGCTAATAATATTTTAGTTTACCACCCTGTATCGGGAAAATAATCTACTTTTGGATCCATGTTTAATAAACATTGTTTATAATTATTATCTTCTTTTAATTTACCCCTTTATTTTTTAACAACATTAGTAACACCCTGTTTACTTGTATTTTATATCAGTTATACCAACCAAAAAAATAAAAATATAAAATTTGGTACACAACCGGTATGCATTACCACATGCAAAATTTTTATTTTTTTTTTAGTTCTTGGCCACGATACTATGCGTGAGCGTCAGCGGCCAGCGTTAAGCGGGAAATTTAAGCGCCATTTTTGATTTTTATGCGAGAATAAAAGAGCTTGTTTGTTTCAAATCAGCCGCCTCGACGCTGACGCTGGTCATCGTGCCCGGAGGCCTTATGCGTTTAAGGTGGATTTAAACTCAATGTCGGACTAGGCCAACAGGCGATCGGGTAAATGCCCGTAGGGCTAACTTCTTTGGTCCACTGGAGGGGCCACTCAAGAAGGTAAAGTAAAAAATAAATCCAGAGTTATTAAAAAATAAGATAAGAATAAAGCAAATATTAAAAGATTTGAAATGCCAGAAAATGTAGTTTTTTTGCAATAAAATGTGTGTTTCCTTTTTTTTATCTTTGCACAAACCACGAAGGCTAAATGCCTAAATACTAACGTACCGTGGGTGTCTTAAGCGAGGTAGGAGGTAGTTTGTTGACACGGGACTTAAATACTTGAAGATTTGGGGGAAAGAAAGACCTTCGCGGGCAGCAGATTCCACAATCTAGAAACTCTAGGGATAAAAGAACGAACAAAGTGGGAAATTAGGGGCCTGTCCAGTTGGACCGTAAAGGGATGCATACGCGCGGAACCACAAGTTTCTCTGTTGGGAACCGTGAGTGGAGGAACTATACTGGACAATTCTTCAGAGCAGAAGCCATGGAAGTATCTATAAAAATCAAATCAAATCAAATCAAATCAAATCAAATCATTTATTGGTAATAATGTATACAGGATACTTTTACACGTCAACAGTGGTCAAAAGGTGTTTCCAATAGGAAAAACTTAAAATACACAAAAAAAAAATAATATAAAACATTTTTTAAATACAAATTAAAAGAAAGTCTTTAAAATATAACATAATACACTTTAAAACTAAACATACATTTGACAGAATTTACTATGCACTTGGGTAAGGTCCTGAAGCGAGTTTAATAATTTACATATTGTTTATGATAAACTATCGTAACAAACTGTTCCAGACCAAGGAGGATTAGCAGGTATAATTAAAGTGAAAGGAACTGTTTAAGTACTCATCAGAAGAGTAGAAAGCATGCTTGAGGAGATATCCCTTGACTGCTTTTTTAAAAGCTATTTCATTAAGTTCCCTTATACACTGAGGAAGAGCATTGAAGAAAGTAATAGCAAAATAATTTGTGCCTCCTCTAGATCTAGCAAGTCGGTGATAATTATGTACAATATTTAAGTTGTTACGTGTGTTGTGATCATGTACATTTTGATGACTCTGGTACAGATGAATGTTTTGTTTTATAAACAGAAGGCATTGTAAAATATACAGGCAGGGGAAAGTAAGAATTTTCAGATGGACAAAGTTCTCCCTACAATCATCCCTGTAACCGATTCCGGACATTATTCGAATGCATTTTCTTTGTAAAAAGAAAATCCTTGTGCTGTGGGCCGAATGACCCCAGGCAATCAAGGCATAAGATATTCTGGATCCAAAGCAGGCATGATATGCACATAATAATGTATCTATGGTCACAGAATTGGACAGGCTCCTTATTAAGTAGATGGCTTGAGTTAATCTTTTGGTGAGGTTTTCAACATGCGCCTCCCAGGTAAGTCCAGGATCCAGTGTGACCCCCAGAAAAACAACCTCGTTACACAGGTCTGCTTGGAGGTGGTTTTGCCCATGTCTTAGAGAAAAGTTTATGTTTTGTGATTTTGTTAGGTTGAGGGAAAGTTTGTTCGATAGAAACCATTGTTGAATACATAATCAAGGATATTTGTACTTTTAAAGTTTGTCGGGTGGTAGCTTTCCAGGGTCGTGGTGTCATCCGCAAACAGTATTATCTCAATAAATTGCTGGAAGTTTGGCAGGTCGTTCAAGAAAATAAGAAACAAGATTGGGCCCAAAACTGACCCCTGTGGAACGCCATGCCTTATCAATTTTAGACTGGAGGCCTTACGCCCATATGAGACATACTGGAACCGGTTTGAGAGGTAGGACTTGATAAGATTTATTGTGCAATTACTGATGTTGTAGAAGGGCAGTTTTTCCAGTAGGATATCATGTTGAACACAATCAAATGCCTTTGATAAATCAAGACAAGAAGAAAAAGTGTCAAGACCCCTCTCAAAACCCTCCTGAACAAGACCAACAAGACTATTTATCGCAAGGGTTGTTGACTTTTTGTTTCTAAAACCAAATTGTTTCTGAAAGAAAAGGTTATTATCTTCAAAAAGCGATAAATCCCCCACAGCCCGACGATGGGCAAGAGAGGGAAGCATCTTTGTAAGTGAAGGATCATTAATGAGACGAATAGCTCTTCTTTGAATGGAATCAAGAATGCTTAGGGTTGTGGGGGACGCCATGCCTCAGATATAAGAACAATATTCCAAGGGAGGTCGGATTTGGGACACATATAAAGTGTATAAATTAGAAGGGAAAAATACTTTTTCGCTCGAAAGAGAAATCCAAGATTTTTGAAGCTGCCGTGGCTATAGATACAATGTGTTTATGCCAGTTAAGGTTACTTTCAAATGTGACGAACACAAGATTGAAGGTCTCTTTGCTCTGTAAAACTTGGCCGCTCATAAGTAGCGGATGAGTATTTGATGACTCTTTTCGCAACAAGGAACATGATTGTGTTTTGGATGTATTAAATTCCTCTTGCAGTCATTCAACTTTTTTAATATATTCGCGATTTGTTTTATCAAGTACTACAAAAAAATCTATGTAAGAAAGCTTTGGTGCCAAATACATTGGAAAAACTTAAAATGTGGTTTTTACAGATTTTAACCGGAGGTGAATTGTTAGAAAACTATTAAATTCAATACTTTAAACACGTTTATTTTTGTATAAAGCAATAATACAGTTATAAATATGCAAAAATGGACGCATTTTTGTAATGCTTTTGGTAATGCGAACGTGATTAATCAAATTGGTCAATACGACCTTTTTAATTGTTATCAAAATATCTCAGACTAAAACAATGACAAATTTAACCACAAAAACATATTTTTACACACAAAAGAAAATCCTAATGCTATTACACAAGTATAATTAAAATTTATTGATTTATTTTGATTTATGATGCATTAAAATGTATTAGCATTTTCTTGCACTCAAGTAAAATGTGAGCGGTCACTATAAAAACTAAAAATTTTCAACTTGAGGCTAATGTTAGCAATCTAACAAAAGACATGTAATACTTTCCTTCTTTGTTAAGAAAAATATCCATAAGGCACCATCTCTATCTAACATTAAGTAAGGTACGGCTACCATTTTTAAAAATATATGTATACAAAGTACAGGGTGATTTATGAGATAGTACTTCCCTTTAACACTTTAAAGAATGCAAAAAAACTAATTAAATTAAATAAAATTATGTACGAAAATGCATCGTTTTCAAACTTTGAAAATAATTGTATACAAAATACAGGGTGATTTATAAGATAGTGCTTCCCTTTTAACACTGTAGAGTGCATATAAAAAAATAAATAAAATTATGTACGAAAATGCTTCGTTTTCGAGTTATAAAAAAACAAATAAATGCCTTTTTCTCATAACTGTTCGACCACTTTAGATGTTTCCACAAAATAAATACACTTTTTTGACCATTACATTACATTATCTGCTGTAATTAAAAAAATGTCCACCAATTCTACACAGTAAAAACCTAACTTTAAAATGAAACACCATATTAGTTTTTAGCGATTTTGGCATGCGTCAAAATCTCTTTTATTCAAAGGGGTATTTTAAAAATAATATTCGAAGAAAAAGCAGTGGCGTACTATTTTTTATCTTTAAAAAATTTCAATGTAAATTTTACTTGAACGCCACTGGTAGACACTTTTTAAAAACTTTAACTGATCTTGAAAAATAGCATTTCGGGACATAATTTAATTTAAAAACGTTTTTGTTTTTTGCATTTAATACAGTGGTACAAGGAAAGTACCAACTAAAAAATCACCCTGTATAAAACACAAATGTTAGTTACAAATGGGAGTTTTTATTACTGGTATTTAAACGAAAACAGCTTCTGGAATTGTATATGCATGTCTCATAACTTTATAATTTGTTTTGACATCTGTCATCGGAAATTCAAGATAATTCCAAAACTTTTTTCCTATAATTTTTTTGGTATCTCCTCTCTTTCGGTGATTTGATTTTTTTTTTTTTTGTTTAATTTGTCGCTTTCTTGGATTTTCAATGACAGATGTCAAAACAAATTTTTAGGTTTTGATACATGCACAAAAAGTTTTTTTTATTACCACTAATAAAAAATATTCCTATATGTGCCCAAAACTATAACAGACACTGTATATATTTGTTGCCCATAAGCAAATTAATGACGACCAGGTTCCAAATAATGATTTATAAAAACTTACAATGAATTGCACGCATAAATATCTTTTCTCTCGCTGGGAGTTCGCATTTACAAGCACCAAAAATTTATTATTTATAGCAATCATCTGACAGTTTGAAACAAATTGTGATTTATAGTTTACGGTAATTGAAAATATGTTTATTCAATATTACTTTTGTAATAAATTTAAAAGTAAAAACGTAAAAGATTTATTTGTTTATAAAGGCAGAACAATGATTTTCCTTTAAGGGTAATTTTTCTTTCTAAGGATAATAATAAGGCACTGGCTAAACGACCGCCGCGCCGGCGGATTTGCTCAATTATAAGAAGAAAACCGCCATTCAGCGAGTTTATCTATTTTAAGTAAGTATATGAAAACCGCCGAAAAATAAATTGTTTTTACCAGTGGTTTTTACTTATTTTATTGGTAGATGCCGCCGGTTTTGCTTATTAAAACTATTAAATACCGCCGAATAATAGTTAAAGTAAACTTAACCTTAATATTTATTTGTTTAATTAGCTGTTTGATATTATATTTTTTTAAATAAAAATAAAACTGGGAGCCACGTTTCACACCTACAAATATTTTGTCGTTGTACATCTTTTGAAAAAAGAAATCAGGAGTATTTCAGCGGCAAGAAAAAAAACTGATCGTTTCTTAAAAGTAAAACTAAAGTATTACCAATTAAAGTATGCATGTATTGAGGGTGGAACAAACTTTAAAATTCTCCGGAAAAGAAAAAAAGTTAGAAGGTAAATAATTGTTATTCATAAACACCGCTTATTTCTTTAATCATATTATTAGCATTTAAAAGAAATATTTTAAGTTGGCTAATAGCTACAGGGTTATGAGTGCAAACATGAAGCAACAGATTCCGAGTTCAAATTCCGTGTACATAACTAACTTTTTTTTCTTTTAATATTTTTTTTTAATTTTTTATTTATGTTTCCTTATTTTTATTTTTTATTGTTTGTAAATAATTGTTTAGACAAATAATTTTCCACTTCTTAAGAATTTTATTTATTTATTTATTTATTTATTCACAAATTCAGGTTACAACAGAATTAGAATTCCAATAAAGTATCCACTATATACAGTGGTTCTTAAAACAGGTTTACAAAAGAAAAAATAAAACTAATAATTAAAGTAAATAATTAAAGTAGTGTTCAGTCCATTTACAATTTGTACAGTTATTCTAGGTTTTTTTCATTATATGAAAAGATGTTATTTATTAAATAATATTAAATTTAGTTGGTAATGCTTATTAACAGTTTAAAAATTTAAGAAGTATGATTTTATATGTTTTTTGAATGCATTAAGGGTTATTGAAAAGATATTTATATTTTTACAGTAAGAGTTAAATTCATACTGCATTCTTATTAGTGGTGTGTTTTGTCCAATATCTGTCCTACAGAAAGGTATATTAAATTGGTCACAGTGCCTCAAATCTCTCCCAGGGACTTTGAAGTGGAGACAAGACAGAAGGAAGGGGGAATCTACAGTATGGTTAATTAATTTAAAAATAAAACATAAGTCTGAAATAATTCTTTTATGGGCCAACGAAATAATTTTAAATTCATTCTTAACATCTTCGGTTGGTTTTTTTAGTTTAAAAGCCAACATTTTTATAAATTTATTTTGAATTGACTCAATTCTTTTAGAGTGTACATTGTAATGCGGGCTCCATATAACCGATGCAAAAGACAACTTACTACACACATAGGAGTAATACAGGGTCAAAAACGTACTTGGGCTTTTAAACTCCTTACATGTTCTGTTTATGAATCCCAACATTTTACTTGCCTCAGCCACTATTTTTTCAAAATGAGGCCTGAAAGACCACTGGTGATCTAGTATGACACCTAGGTCTCTAATATTATTGACACTTTCCAATTCGTGATTGTTGATGGAATAATTATAATTTATTAGATTTGTCTTTTTGGAAAACGTTATCGATTGACATTTTTTTAAGTTTAGAAAAAGGGTATTATTTTCACAGTACGTAAAAAGTCTATCTAGGTCCTCTTGAAGCCTGTAGCAGTCCTCAATTACAGTAATTTGACGAAATATCTTTAGATCGTCGGCGTACAGAAGGAATTTGGAGTTGGGGAAACAGTTCTTTATATTATTAATATAAATAATAAAAAGAGAGGTCCCAGGTGACTACCTTGTGGGACACGTGAGGTGGCTATAAAGGGTTCGGAGTGGAATCCATTCACTGTAACAACCTGTTTGCGATGACAGATATAGGACCAAACCCACTGAATAAGTCCTGCGCTGACACCGACCTCAGCAAGTCTCTCTGCCAAGAGTCTATGACTGATCTTGTCAAAAGCCTTGCTGAAATCAGTGTAGATACAATCCATTTGACCCTGGTTATCAATTGTTTGACAAACATATTGAGAATAACAGAGGAGGTTCGTCTCTAGACTCCTGTCAGGATAAAAACCGTGCTGATCTTCAATAATAATATTGAATACTGTTTTTAGAATGTCCACATACACAATTTTCTTAACATTTTTGGAAAAGTTTGGTTATAGGTCTATAATTTGTAACGTCGTTTCTATCTCCACTTTTATGTAAAGGTATTAAATGTGACATGTTATATCTCATTGTTGACTTTCATACTGACCTCCTGTTAAGGTATTCCTTCGCCTTTCCTGTCTGACAATATTATTTAAAAGTGTTTTTTAATGTTGTGAAACATTGGATCCTAGTCATGAAATAGTTTTGTAATGTGTCCTTTTTAACTTATGGGCCCTTCATAAAGTGGCAATCTAGCCACGAAACGTCGGGATAAATACAATAGTGGTTGATACTCCAATTTATTTTTCCAAAAGGTGCTATAAACTAAACTACAATATTAAACAATAAAACTAAAAGAAAATTGAACACTTATGGCACGGCAAAATAAAAATAAAAGTTGGGTTAAAGTTAACTATTATTCGGCGGTTTTTAATTGGTTTTATAGGCATCTACCGATAAAATAAGAAAATTAGCAAAAATCCCCGGGAATAACAAATTAATTTACATTTTTGGCGGTTTTTATATACATAGATGGAAAAACCGCCAAACTTATAATTAAGCAAAACCGCCGGCGGCCGTTTAGCGAGATTGATGAGAAAATTGATGCAATCTGGGAGCTAGGACTTATCAAATTATGTTTTAGCTTTAAGTACAATAAAACCATTTATCCTATATTTTTTATTAATTTATTAATAAACAAAGTTAAAATACATATAATATGAGGAATGCAAATAAAGTAGTTTATTGGTTTATGCAAATAATTTGGAGAGTTTATTTGCGTAATTTCACTTTACCATTATCGCATTTTATTGGCAATAAATTAAATCACACCGGTTAAAAAGAAATAAGCAAATCATTAAAAACCATTTGCTTTTAACAGTAAGTAGAATACGTCAAAAAATATATAATTGGTTAAAATTTTATTAATCTCTTTTTAAACTGATTTTTTTTATTCATTACGTAACTCTTAATACAAAAATAAAATATATAAAAAATTGGTTCTATATCTTTAAAAAACTTAATTTTGTTGTGAATGTACTATACCATACAGTAAACTCCTTAATAGCTACAAATGCAAACCTTTTAATAAGTCAACCTATTTTTCATAATTTATACAGTGAGCGGCAAAGAGTTGGACAGATTTGGAAAATGTTGGTGGCGGTAAGGAAAACATTTATTAAGAATTAAATAAATATTTAAAAGTATAATATTTAATAACGCTATTTAGAAAAGTTATTTAGAATTATATTTCATGTAGATTTGCAAAGTTTAAAATTAAAATAAAAAAAAACAGATGTTTTTTTAAAAATATTTTTGTTGACTTTAATAAGAATTTTAAGTGTGTAAACCTTTTTCTAAAAGTTTTATTAAGAATATCTAATTGTTTTTTGGCATGTTTTCTTTAGTAATTTACTTTACCGAGTAATTTTAAAACAATACAGGAAAAAACTGCAATTACTAAACAAAAACAATCCAAGACACATAACTTTTATACATGATTCTTTAGAAGTGTATTCATGCAAAAGTTAAAAGATTTTTGCAAATAGTGCCGGCTTAAACAACGTTTTTAGGATGGGTTGCGTGGCAAATATGGTTCATTAATGAAGAGTTTGCAACCCACAGTGGTCGTAATAAACCCATTGATTAATAAAAAGACGCTTGCAATAGTTAATACTATCCTAAAAATATTTCACCTGAAATAAAACGGCCTGCTAAAAAAATGCACATTTGAAACTGCTTAATTTGTTATATTATAAGTTATCGTTTAATAAAAAGTTTTCATCTTGTCCAAGCTCATGATATAAAAATAAACAACAATACACTAGAAATTATTCTGTACTTTGTATATGTATAAGTCAACTAAAGGCGGCATTAATACCTTTAATAAATGTGATTGGGCGCACATTTGTCCCCGCGAAACTTGGAGATACCCGATTCCGATGTTTTTTTCTAAAATTAAATTCATATATATTGTGACGTAGACATTTTGAAATACTACTTGACGTCACTTGGGCAAATGTACCATATGGAACTATCTTCTTGGACCATGAGACCGGTAAACCATCAAAACTAACTTTGCATTTTTTTAAAACCAACTTAACTTATTTGACTAACTAAATTTAGTACGGGCATACCCTCGGGGTAGCCCGTACGGAGGCTGAACTAAAACTTTAACTTTATGCTTGACTTCACTAACTACTTCTTATCTAATCAAAAATCCCTTTTAATTTCTTTCTCTCTTCTTTAAATATCAAATTTTCCAGTGTTTGTTTTGCATTTCTACGCTACCCAGTTTGTTTAATGTTTTTATTTTATTATTATAAAAGTAACCTAGAAAACTGTTTAATTTATGCTTTTAAGACCTTGACACCTCACGTATATGTTTATGTAGCAAATTTCCCCAATGTTAAGTAACCCAATTAAAATTTAAATTTCCCAAAAATGTATATTTTTAAAATTCCCAAAATGTATACCTTTTTTATACTAGGTGTTCACAATATTACACGTATACATACACATACGCATTATTTGTTAGTTAACAATTACAATATAAACTTTTTTTTTCTTGAATTAAAAAATATAACAGTACAAGTTAAATCTTTTAAAAAGATAAAATGTCTTTGTTATAATTTTAAAGCGTTATAAACTTAATATTTTAAAGTATTAAAATGTATATTATAAAAAAAGTTACCATAAAAACCCAGATAAAACAAAAAGATAATAATTTTAAAATAGCACAGTAATAAAAAATGTTTTTGTTAGTCATTAGTCACATCAGTCATCACAAAAAAAATCTGTTCCCTAGGATACTCGACTTCTTGCGAATTAACAGGGGGCGGCTTTTCGTTGACCTTGCATGGTATAGCGGAAACTAAATGACTAACCAGTACAAATCTGATTGCATAATCTTGCACAAATTCAGTGATAAAAGTAAATCATAACTTGATTTGTTTTTTAATTTTTGCCAATCTTAGAAATGTTCACGTAGAATTCAGTTGCGTATTTATATTTTCTCTAATGACTTTTATTTTTAAGGTATAACACAAAATTTGATTTTGTAGATGAAACATCCTGTATACTTTAACACTAATAAAAATATAACTAAAAAGGTTTAAAAGTGTTTTATTTAATTAATTTATTATAATATTATTCAGTAGTTTCGAAAAAAACGGCCATCGTCAGGAGTATTGTTAAAGAAACACCCTGTCAAGTGAATTGCCATTCCAAAGATATTTCAAAAGGCCTTAATAAATTACTATTTATATGTCTATCTCTTATAGTTCCGGAACTGTGGTCATCAAAGTAAAAAATTAGTAGATATCATTTTCATTTCAACCATCTGAAGAACACAAGAGTTGAATGCTCATATTTCTGATACTATGAGAAAAAGACATCTCCAATGTGGTATTTTGTTAAAAGTCATTAATTGTCTTTTTTATTATACTGCAATATACAGGGCGTTTTTTTATAAAAATATGCTATTTAATTATTGAACTCTTGACGATGGCTATAATTCGGGAAGGACGAAAAGTTAAATGTATTAAATAAGGTATTTTCATTACTTTTAAGAACCTTTCTATTGGTAATAAGATATACATAGTGTTTTATGTAAAACAGCCCAACTTTGTGTTATTCTTTTGCAATAAAAGACAATAAAAACTATAAGTACGCCATTGGGTACGCACCCAAATTCTACGTTAAAAGTCCTAATTCTTTTATATTTACATTTTAATTCTATCTCTAAAAACAGGCGGGTTATGAGTGCCTGACCAAATTGAAAAAAAGGAAAAACACTCTGCATCTTCAAAACAAATCTAGTTAGCCACAATTTACTTTTACCACTAAATTTGTTTGAAAAATTGAAAACGAGATTATGCAATCAGATTTGTTCTATCTTTTTTAGTTTTTGCTATACCCTCCAAGGTCCACGAAATAGCGCCACCCTGTACACAGGCAAGGGGCATGCATAACTTTTGATGTATTTTTTGTTAAATCCCAAAAACTAATCATATGAAAATTGTAAAGATTTTTTTTATATAACCCTAATACAAGTTTGAAAAATATGACAAATTTACAATCACCCTGTATAATGTGATGTTAAAAATAGTGATTTGTGAATAAAGATTATCAGACTAGTGGATGGTATGTAGGAGTGGTTTAAACCGTTTTTAAAAATGAGGATATAAATACGA
>JACEGR010012023.1:0-12896 GCA_014170235.1 Listronotus bonariensis | reverse complement strand
TAGGGTTGCCATTTTTTAGAAAACCAAAAGCGGGAGGTCATTGTCATGGAGTTAAAAAAAAAAAAGTTTTTTCTTCTTGCGCATTCGCCATTTCACCGTAAATTTAGAAATTTTATTACTTTCCTATATCCGCGAACAATACCAAACACTGCCGGGAATAATACCAAGCGCCGCGCCGCTGCGTATTAAAGCTAAATTAATAAACATGTGGTTTCGTTTTTGAAACCGATCACTGTGTTAATAGAGACATTTTGCACCTCTTAAAATAACAGACGTTTTTTAGTGTCCTTATGGTTATCGTTATTAAACATAACGATTACGGCAGCAGTTTAAGACAGATATTTTGCAGCCTCTTTTAAGAAATTTATCTTGCGTCTGCGCTTTCGACACATAACCTTATTTTTGCCTGTGGTTCACCGATTTTAAAGTAAACGAAAAATCAGTATTTACTTTTATTCTTCATAAGATATAAATTGATATTTAAATATATGCAAACAATTCAGTATAAGCAAAACACAAAAAGTAAGGTTAAGTTTGGTAGTAGAATAAAAGCAAGTGTGCCAGATTGTAACATCTAAATTAATTACTGATTTAGAATATCCGTAAAAGTGCAAGTCCTTTTGAATTTTTTAACACTATTTGATTTTTATTACTGCTATAGATTTTTCGCTAATTAGAGCCTTTGTATAAATGATATTTTAATTAATACGGCAATAAAATTTTAACCTTTTAAATAATTGATATTAAAATTTCTACAATCCGGCAACTACGCAGTTTAACAATAACGATAACGATAAGCTCTTCGGTATTCATCCGTAATTAAAGGAGTCCGGTATGGTTAATAACGATAACGGATCATGTTTGCGTTACTGCGCAGTCTCAGAATAACGTTAACCACAACGGAATTGCAAAATAAGGGGTGCAAAATGTCTCTAATGTCCGCGCCGGTGATTTACCGGAAGCGCTGTTGTCAGATTGTTTATAATAAATTATTACATAGTATAGTGACTTTTTTTATTTAATTTTTTTAAATTTTAATCTGGTAGTAGGTAATGTTTGAAAAGCGGGAGTTTTTACTATTTTGTCGGGAGGCGGGAGACATGTCAGAAAAGCGGGAGACTCCTGCCCAAATACATGTCGTAGTACTACATAGTTATTAGTAAACTATCAGTTTTGCGCCAGTTCGTGTCCAGCGATTTTAGCGCAAATGGCGTCGTGGACGACTATCGAGTGCCGTGCAATTTTGAAATACAACTTTTCACGTGGGTTATCCCAAGAACAGTGTTTAGAAGAAATGAAGCCTATACTTGTTGATGACTGTCCATCTCGTGCGACCATATACAGATGGTACAAACAATTTCAGCGGGTCTCGTTTTCGCTTGAAGACGCCTCACGCTCAGGTCGACCGTGTGAAGTAGTTACCCCAGAAAACATATCTGCCGTCCAAAAAGCTATAGAAACAAACCGACGAATTACCTATCGACAGTTAGAAGAGACATTGAACATTAGTTTAGCAACATTACACACGATCATACATGAGCACTTGGGTTTTAGAAAAATTTGTACTCTTTGGGTTCCACACAAGTTAACTCCCGAGCAGCAGACACAAAGAGTGAATGGGTGTAAAAAAAAGATGTCCAAATTCCAGGAAGGTAAATCTAAAGACATAGTGTCGATCGTCACGGGAGATGAAACTTATCTTTATTATTACATCGTCTCAACTAAACAACAGAATAAGATATGGGTTCTCGAAGGTGAAGAAACTCCTACCGAAGTTCGCAAATCAAGATCTGTAAAGAAATAATGATAGTTGTTTTCTTTGGTTCAAAAGGAATAATTGAACGTGTTGTGCTCCGAGAATAGAAGACCGTAAATGCTCTCTGGTACACTACAGTATTCCTTTCAAAACTTATAGAAAAGTTAAGAGTGATTCGCCCAAACTCGCAACTCGCTAGCTGGTACCTTCATCATGACAATGCCCCACCTCATCGAGCTGAACTTACCAGTCAATTTTTGACAGATGCAGGCTTGAGACTTTTGGAACATCCGTCTTATAGCCCCAACTTGGCGCCGTGTGACTTTGGGTTGTTTCCTTTTGTCAAGAGCCAACTGAAAGGACAAAAGTTTCAAACTGAAGACGCGCTACTGCAGGCCTAGGATAAAATATGCGCTGAAATTTTAAATGAAAAGTGGAAAGCCATTTTTAGTGACTGGTTGGTTAGAATGAAAAAGTGTATGCAATGTGGTGAAAATTATTTTGAAAAAATCAAATAAATGTACGTATATCTCAAAACTTTTCGAGACACCCCTACGTACGTGTGGATTTTAAGAGACTCTGGTCTTTAAAAAGTAGTGATTTTTAGCTAAACACGATAAGTTAAACGTTTAAAATCACCTGACATTGTTTATTCCCAACGCGTTATCATATTTTACTATTTTTCTTTGTAAAATGTACCTGACTCAAAAATGAAACCCAAGGAACATCCATAATTCAAATAATATACCGGTTGCCCACGAGATCACTTTCCGGTTGCCATTTTTTGATTTCTTTATCGATACTGACGAAATTTGATAGGATTGTTAGACTAATAAAAAGTAATTTTTAGGTGCATACGTTAGGCTTTTGCGACTTCCGGTTTTACCGGAAATGACTGGAACTTTTGATTTTTAAATGGGCCACCCTGTATATTTTTTGTTTTTTCGATTTTTCAGATGATTTTTAGTTGGCATACAATATTTTTATAACAAATTTTAGTCAAATCTTATTTTTAAATCAAATTTATATTTTTTATCAGGGGTGCCATGACAACTCTAAAATCACTCCTTATACTTCACTTACCTTCAGAAAATTACGAAATCGATTTTATCTTTTTAAACCTTTTTACTAGAGGGCTCTGAACTTCACATTTTTAGTTTTTTTTACCTTAGTTTAAAAACCAAAATAGGGCCATATTCACTTTCATAATATTTCTTAATGCAGTATTTTAAAGCGAATCCAACGATGTAAGACACTAAGACACTTTACTTCATTTTCTTTTAAAAATAACATTTTTATGTAAATAAATGACCTGTTGGTTACTGAATGGCGTACGTCGCAATTTATCGTAGTTGCCATAAAAACAGAAACTAATAGAATATGTTGTACAAACAATTGCTAGTGTTTCGTTAAAATTTTAAGAAATAAAAAAATATTTTTGTGTTTTTGTATCTCCAACGATGTTAAAATAATTTTAAGGTAAATTTGGTATTAAGATAATTTTTTATTAATACCTACCCAATTTAATCCAATATTATTTTAACATCGTAGGAAATACATAAACACAAACTAATGTTCTTATTTCTTTAACTTTTAACGGAAATAAGCAATTGTTTTTACAACCTATTCTATTAGTTTCTGTTTTCATGGCAACTTCGATAAATTGCGACGTACGCCATTTAGTAACAAAAGATCATTTATTTACATAACAAATATTATTATTTTAAAGAAAATTAAGTAAAGTATCTTAGTGTCTTACATCGTTGGATTCGCCAAAGCAGTTGTGTTTCTTTACGAAAAAACATCTTTAAACCTCCCCGCTTAATATTAACACTGTTTGCTCTTGCATTTAAATTAGGGTAATTTAATTAACCAAGCAATTTTTTTAAGGTATAAAGCTTTGATTTCAGGTTGGCGCAATCTTGAATTAAACACGGAAACGTAAATAAGTATTACAAATCGGACCACTTCAGTGGCGTAGCTAGGTTCGCAGGGGCCCTGGGACAAAAAACTAAATGAGGACCATAAAAAGTCTCTTTTCACCTACATTCAAACATTTTCTTTTCACTAGTAAGCTCTTTGGCCCCTAAGCTTGGAGGCTTCAAGGCCCAGCTCAGCCTAGCCCCATAGTAGGTACGCTCCTGTACCACTTTAAAGGGTTTATACGTCGTTTCTTCCAATGCATGGAAAGAAGACGGTATAAAGTAAAAACTAAGTGGGATCAAAGCGTCACCCTATTAGAAAATTTTTACATGCCGGCATTCTTTGTCTAATCTCTACCTGCTAGTTTTCTATACACTGAAGCAGTTAGTTAAAAACATCGAGCTGGCACGACTTGTATTTCGCTACAAACAATTGTACTTTTTAAGACCAACTGAAGAAGTGAGAAAAAAGTTTTGCGTTTTTGTTCCGTTCCGTTTATTTTAGGCTGTTGAGTCATGAGCACAAAAAATTTATTTATTTAGATTTTTAGATGTTTATAGAAAATACAGATTTTTTCTTAACAAGAAAGACCACAAAAATGGTTCTTTAGAGTCATTGTTGAATAACTCAACAAAAAAAAGATTAAGATTTAACAATAGCGCAGACAATATATAAATAAAATAATGGTTAAAGGGATATACAAAACTCATTTATCTAAATGTTATAAAGGTAATGTTTGTCTAAGAAAATTAAAAACCATGTGTATGACATGGCAGACTAATAGCAAAGGTATATTTCTAGAAATAAAAACCAGTGAGAAGGTCGCTAATGACAGAAACTACCAAAATAAGGCGATATATCATCAACTTAAAAAGAAGTTTAAGTGGCAAAATTACTGTTAGCGAATGACACATTGTCTTAACTAGCGATGAATGAGTATCTACCAGATATATTAGTTGAGACCCCAGTACATTTTAAACAATTAAGATTTCTTCTTATTATTGTATCTTTTTAAATTCCAAAAAATGTCAAGAATTAAATTTCAAATGTAAATATGTTGCTTTCTCAGAACAAATCGTAAAATCAAAATAATGCTTTTAAATTGTTAAGTTTTGTCAAAAAAATACGATAAATGAAAAGTTTCGTATAGAAATTTAAAAAAGAAATAACAAAAAATGTGCAAAAAAACTAAGTAAACGCAGGCTCTAAACACAATTTAGTTTAAGGTAATTCAAAACTCATTTGTCCAAATGTTCAAAAATAACAAAGGCCTTTTTTAAAAATAAAAAGCAGTAAGCAGGTCGGTAATTACAGAAACTACAAAAATAAGGCGATACATCATCAAAAAGTTTAACTGGAAAAATTATTGTTCGCAACTAACACATCGGCCTAACTAGCGCTATAGCACATAGATAAGTCGGTACTCAAGTCAGCTTACGTTGGCCTACTATTAACAAAAATGTATTAATAAATATCTGAAATGCTCCCATTTTCTTTATACAGTGCGTCCAAAAAGTCTGGAGAGCTTCAATATCGCCGAAAAGATTTTTGCGAAACTAAAAATCTGGCAATACCGCCAATATTAATACTGAATTGAGAAAGTGGTTTAAAAAACCCTGGAGTACCGAATTTTGTCCAATTGGGTTTAAACTCTTTGAGATATTCTAGCGTTTCCAGACTTTTTGTTCCAACAGGCGCTGGGTCTGGGTCACTTGTTTTTGGAGATATGTTATACCTGTTTTTGGTCATGATTTATTACCGTCTGTCTGGTATGAGTTGGGGATAGGTCGGATGTAATTTTGACAGAGAAATAATTATGCAAATTTTGTAACGGGTAAGCTTGACGTACTAGCGAATGTTCATGGTATATAATGCTGCAGGTATTTTCCACGCATAGTTTTTATGCTATATTTACCTGTACAGAAGCGAATTTGAACCGATTTTTAAAGTAATAAATAAAAATAGAGTATGTATGTCTCAGTTTTAATTTGGAAAATAAAAAAATATATGAAAAAAGATTTAACTAACCAGAACTATGATCTCCCACTTATACTCTCTCTTCGGTAGAAAATTTTGGAATAATATCAAGTACAAAACAAGGAAAACCAAAGACAGAGAATAGGTGGGGGGTCATGGTTAGTTCTGGTTAATTATATATATTTATATATATATATATATATATATATATATATATATATATATATATATATATATATATATATATTTAAATTTCTTAATTAAACCTTCATTGCACATTCATTACAATATGTCGCCATTCTTTTCCTCTAACCTAAACAAAACTACCTGTACCTAAATGTTCGCCTATCGGATTTTCGGACCTTTTTTCTGGCATAGGTAAAGCAGACATAGGTATTATGCGTCGTGAGAGACCACGTACAGACATACAACAGCTCCAAAAATTGCTCAGGAGCTAAATGAGCTGTTATTATTAGTGAAATAACATCGACGTGATTATGAGCCTTTATTAATTCACTCTCTGCTTGGTTGAACTTAAGCAATCAGTGACGCAATTATAAATAATTAAGTTTTTTCATTAATGTATCATCAGAAATTTTTCTTTATTTTAAATGTAAATTTGTTCATTTTACCAAATAATAACAGTACAATAATTTACAATTTTCACATAAAAACTTTTAACAAAATATTACAACAGAAAATAAACGCAAGCCTAACAGATATAGTCAAAGGTCATTCAAAACTCATTTGTCTAAATGTTCTATAATTTCTGTCTAAGCAAATTAAAAAAAAGATATGTCACGGCAGACAAACAACAAAGGTATATTTCTAGAAATAAAAACCAGTAGGCAGGTCGGTAATTACACAAACCACCGAAATGCGGCGATACATCATCAAATTTAAAAAGTTTAACTGGGAAAATTACTGTTTGCAAAGACATCGACTTAACCAGCGATGAGTGAGTACTCACTCGCTACATTACAAACGAACAATGAAAGGCGGCGGGTGTATTTTCGGACAGAAATTTATATGTATGTGTATTTTTGACCAAAATCCCCTCGTCTACCTGCCCAAGAAAAAGGATCAGATAAGGAAAAATACATTTTCGACCAAGGATGTGCGGGCCATAGAATGTAAATGATCGAATTTACCGAATTATTATTAAATTGAATATCTTTCTAATATCCTAATGATGCATAAAAGGCCCCGACAAAAATACGCCTCAAAAACTAATATAATAACATATCTACCTTATCTTTACATTTTGTTTGCAACCAACGCATAAAGTAGTTCTGATTAGTTGATGCCTTTTTGATCTCATAAAAGCTTTTTGTGAAATAATTCTTTAATCTGTTTCGGTGTTTTGTTACTTGACAATACTCGAATATTTTCTACCGAAGAAGGTATAGGTGGAGGGTCATGGTTAGATAAATCTTTTTATTCCTTAATTAAACCTGAGACTTATACATACTTTATAAATCTACTTAAGAATTGTGACAATTATTTCTTTTGTTCATTCATAAATACAATCAATCAGTGCAGGTATAACAAAATTTAACACAGTCGAACCGTCGAACCATGCAAGAGTCACTGTCTTTTTTATAACTGTTCGATTAAAAAAAATGGTAACAATGAAGTTATTAAGAATTATCACTTGTAATACCACTAGTGCTAAATCTATGTACGGAAATTTTTTAAGGCCACTATAAAGGCCATATAATATTCGTGGCCGAGAAACAATTTCCCGGAATATTTTAAGCACGTGTGGTACTCGGTAAGAAAATTTTACACCAAAGTTTGTTTTAATAATAATAATAATATTCTTTTAAATTTAATGTTTGTTACTTTGACGCAAGCTTTTAAATTTTACCATAAAATAAATATTTTCCATTTTACCAATTTTACTTGGAAATATATGTAATTTTAGAGCTTCTCATTGTTTATTTTTTTATTTTATGTATCACTTATGTTACTACAGTTGTTAAAAATAGTTTATTTTAATTTTTTTAGACATATACCTTTCTTTCGTTTGCTCTTCAGTTATGCCTATTACTTCTGTCCTATGATATTATTTTACTAACTGTATATAGTTGTATAAAATTGTCATTTAGAGACCTAAAACCTTATTTCATATTATGTTACGTCTGAAATACTACAACTGGTACAAAATAACATTTTCTTTAATTATGTATGTGAATGACAGACATGACGTTAAAACAAATTCAATGATTATGTCAAAAAATTGCCACTATAATTCGCTCCAGGGTACCCCAGGCAGGAGAAAAAAATTCCGATAAATACTTGTGTTGTCAGGGTAATGTAACCATAACTACACACTTTATTGGTCAAAAACAGTTGTGTGGAATTTTCTTTCATATTTTTAATATCGCCCGCATAATTTTGGTCGAAAAGACACATAAGATAACTCGAATCCTTTACATCTGGTCACAGACAAACATTACAAGTGTTTTTAAGTACCTGCTCTTAACTTGGTCAAAAATACAGACGTTCAAAATAGGACGCTTTGTTTAAAAATGGCAATTTTGTATCTGGTTTGTCTTAATCTAAATAACATTTTCTTTATTATTTTTTTTTTTATTGAAAAGATAGGCACTTTAGAATAACTACGAGGAAATTACAAATCTGGTTCTTTTTAGTTCTCGTTGGGTAACTTGGATAACTGGTAAAAAAATAGATTTAAGTCAAATTTTCTGGCTAACCGTATTCGTCTCAGTGGTTCTAACCGTATTCGAAAATGGCAATATAAATATGAGAATTAAGAAAATGTAGGTGTTCAAACCGTTGCGTTAACTTTTAGGTTATGATTATGATTTTTATTTTATAGGGTTAATATGTACTTTAGTTTACACCGAATATAAAAAGTTTTACTTGCCATGTACAGCCACGTAAAGAGTTAAAAAAATTACATTACATTAAAAGTTCAATGCATACGCCCGCCCGATAAAGAAAACTATATTGTTTTTAAACCATTGTTCGGGATGTGTTTAAATACGAATCAATACGCAACGTACATGACGTCACCGTTTAACAAGCAAATGTAATCATCAATTTTAGGCGAATAACCAATTCTAAAACGGTATTCACCAATTGGTTATGTTGACGTTTAAACAATGTATTATACGTCAAAGTTGTCACCAATTATTACCGCGGTTATAATTGGTTGAACGCCTAAAATTGATGAATGTTTATTAAATGTTTTAAACCGTATTAACAACAAAAAATGGCTTTAAACAATTAAACATGCCATAAAAAAACATGTTCATTCAAAACTCATTTATCTAAATGATCTATAATTTCTGTCCAAACAAATTGAAAAATCATACGTCACGGCGGCAGTCAGAAAACAAAGGCATATTTCTAGAAATAAAAAACCAGTAGGCAGGTCGGTAATTACACAAACCACCGAAATGCGGCGATACATCATCAAATTTAAAAAAGTTTAACTGGGAAAATTACTGTTTGCAACTGACACATCGGCTTAACTAGCGCAGTAATTAGGGACCGGATGTCGTAGAGCGAACAAAAATACTACTGTGCCCGTAATTAAACATTAAACAAGATAATAGTTGGACATTAGCGTTGTTCGGAACGCCATACGGCACCAGATAACGTAGCCGACTGGATAAAGCACTTAAAAAAAAATAAACCGCATTAATTTGTTATTACATAGGGCGTGGCAGAATATGTTACAGATGTACCAGGTGTCAAGTTCTAACTTTACATTAAAAAAATACTAACACCTGTCTGAATGTGGAAGACAATAATTCACATTTCAGTTTTACACTTGAGAACGGACAGAGATAGTACTGCCCGAAACGTTGTGTGAATAAATTAATAAAGACAATGGAAGTCCAGAAATTCTTCTTTTACTAAAAAATACTACATTTAATACGTAGATATTTTATTAGATTTCGAAAAATATAGATATCCAAATTTAAAGAATAAGTGTAAATAATTTTAATTGCATAATGCTAAGTTATATATTCACACCCGCCTTAACTTGTTTGACTTTTCTTGTACAATAGAAATAAAGACATCAATTTGCTGGATTAATTCTGTAGTGTCCGAATTAGTATTGGATTCTTATTATCTCTTAAGATATACAGGGTACAACAAAAAGTATAAAACAATAAACAAGATAATAGTTGGACTAAAAATTCCTAAACTTTTCTTTTTTTTTTTTTCTATCTCTAATATCAACCGAGTTACAAGTGCCTGGCCAAATTGATTTTTTAAATCCTGTATCCCCAAAACAAATCCACGTAGCCATGATTTACTTTTACTTTTGAATTTGTTTTAAAAATTAAAATTGAGGTTGCGCAATCAGATTTCTTCTATATCTTTTAGTTTTTCTCTACTTCTACCCTGCAACGTCAACGAAAAGGCGTCACCCTGTACTCTAACTGTTCTTACATAAAATTGTTTTAACTGTTTAAATTTATTTAACAATTTTGTTTTAAGATGTATTACGCTGACTAATTTTAATTAAATAAAAAGATGTTAATAAGCGTAGGTAATTTTATATGAGCCAAAAATAAATTTGATGTCAAGCAGGTTAGTTGTATCTTATTTTAAAAATAGTAATATAAATAAAAGAAAGCGGCAATAAATTAACATAATAGTTTTGTTATTTTGCATAAATTTTCCATTATTACGGCATTCGATGTTGTTTCTATTTGAGTGTTAATGTTATTTTTTTAACTTAAAAATTCTAAACATTTTTCAGAAAAATTATCAAACATTGAGATAGATCCAAATAACACCTTGGTAAGTTTTGATGTTGTTAGTTTATTTACAAATGTTCCAGTAGATAAAACATTAAATATTGTTAGAAATAAATTAGAAAATGATGTCCATCTTGGAGAAAGAACCACATTAAACATAAACACAATTCTTGAGTTATTAACTTTTGTGTTAAAACAACATATTTTCAATATAACTCTGATTTTTATAAACAAACTTCTGGCATGGCTATGGGTTCACCTTTATCACCATTACTAAGTAACATTTTTATGGAAAATTTTGAATCAAATTTTGTAGAAAATTATTACTATAAATCCTTAGTTTGGTGGAGATATATAGATGACATTTTTTCTATTTATCAACATGATGAACACTGTTTAAATAATTTTTTAACACACATCAACTCACAAGAACCAACTATTAAATTTACACTAGAAAAGAAAACAACTCACAACTACCTTTCCTTGACATTCTAATAAAAAAGACTTAAACAATTTTGAAACAAAAATTTACAGAAAACCTACACATACAAACAGATACTTAAATTTTAACTCAAATCACCCAATTATGGTCAAAAAGGGAGTTGTAAAAAGTCTATTTGATAGAATTAAAATAATTTGTTCTAATCAAAATATAAACACTGAAAAAGATTTTTTAAAAATATTTTAATTCAAAATAATTATCCTCTTGATTTTATAAACAAATGTTTCCTTCAATTTGATAATCAAAACCAAAGACAAAATCAAAATAGACCTATTACAAATTTATTTTTACCATACATTCCCGGCTTATCAAATAAAATTCAACGAATAGCAAATAAATTTAATATTCGCACAATCTTTAAAACACAAAACACTATAAGATCTCAATTAACAAAAACAAAACCAGATAACATAAATGAAAGTACAAAAAATGTTATTTATAAAATACCATGTGAATGTGATAAATTTTATATAGGTGAAACCTGTAGACCATTAGCTAAACGCATAAAAGAACACAAAACATACATTAAAAACACAGAATTTCACAAATCTAAAATTTGCCAACACGCATTTGAAAACAATCACAGAATAAACTGGAATGCTTCAAGTATTTTAGCAAAGGAAACTTGTTCTAAAAACGCAAAATTAAAGAAAGTGCGTACATATTATTAAATAAAGATAAATGTGTAGCATCAATATCGGTTAATTTAAATAACACATGGTTAACTTTGCTAGATACTGAAGTATCTTTAGGAAAACTAAAAATAAACTAGCTCATCACCTTTTTGTATTATAAACAATAAATACACCAGCAACCAGTTATGTAAGTCACTATGACACTATAACCAAACAAACATATTTGACATTTAATGTCAAACGACTTTCAGAATCTCCTAAACATAAAGCTAAAATTTTATAATTTTAAAACCTAAATAATAGTTTTTTGTTTAAATTTTTAATTTTATTTAATTTTATCTTGACAACGGTGGCAGACTTGTCACCGAAACGTCGACTTTAAGTGTTTTAGTTACTTATTTTTAAAAAAATTTTGGATCTTTTGGTTTTAATTCTGAATTGGCGTGAACTCAAATAAATAACCTGTGTGTGTGTATCTCCTGTATAAAATAGAAGCCCCTGCAAACACAGTCAATTGTTAGTATGGTTTGTCAGAGTTATTTTTATTTTAGTTACATTTTTGACAGAGCTTAGCCAGTTATTAATATTATCTTTATTAAGCCATATCACAGAAATTGAAACTCCTTTACATTCATACATGTACGGAATTATAATAACCTTGCTTATTATGCATATAATACACACGTTAATATTAAATATCCTTATCTAAAACACATAATACTGTTACGATACCCCCAGTGTCGTGAGAAAAGTCCCTAAAAGCTCATTGCAGGCATTCACAATTGGAGGCTTGAAAACGGTAAGTACCCAGACATGCAACACGATGATGTCAGAAACGTTGCGTGATCTGCATGCGAGAAGCTTCCACTTGCGAGGCAGGCCCGCAGAATTCTCAATTCTCTCTTTCCTACTTTGACTTTACTGCAGACAGCTGCTTTCCAATTTTAAAACGTTCAGAAGAAAATGCTGTTTAATAACGTTGACGTATAGAAAAAATGCTTAAGTATCTTTTTTGTTTCTTCATTGACTAGTAATTAAATAAGAAATTTCAATAAAATAAAGAAGTTACTACATATATTAGGTTTATCACATTTTTTTAAATCTAAAAACTTAAAACATTAATTTACCTCTAAATTTATTGCTGACTTCATTACCTTAGTGTTACGTTTTTATTATTATTTACAGGGGTCTATTCGTTTAAATAAATAAAGTAATGTGTTTATATACAGGTAGCTTCTATACGCAAGGCCGGATTATCCATAAGGCAAAGTAGGCCTAGAGGTCCCGCACAACGAAATGGGGTCCCGCGAAACCAAAAAAAATGTTAAATTGTGAAATGTTTCGCGAGGTCCTAACTT
>JACEGR010012022.1:0-12897 GCA_014170235.1 Listronotus bonariensis | reverse complement strand
CTCACGCACAGCTGTGTAAAGAAGGAGCACTTAGAGTATGGTTTGAACAGCTAGACAAGGCTCTTACAATAAAAATACATCTTGACAATAACTTTTATCTATACCCATAGTAATAAAAACAATGTAGTCTCATTAATAAGACAAAGCAACGTACCTAGCTTAGCTTAACTATTGATTTAATAGATCTGATGAATTCATCTATTTTTTAAACTTTTAAGAGTTTTATTTTGTTTCTTTGTAATGCCTTTGGCATCGTTAACCAGCTTTTCTCTGGGACGAAGCTTAAGTATGGTCGAACTATCTCAGAGCAAAACCCATAAGCCGGGATAGTCGTCACCGTATATGCTGGTTGCAGCCCTTTAAATTGAGAAGACTTCCTTAATACCTTGTTGTTAATTCGCATCCTAACAATAAAAATAAAACATTTCATACTTGTAACCGGGGTTGTCCAGCCTCAACTACCACGTTGGTTCGTGTATTTCACTTTTATCACAAAAATAGTCGCGATCGCCAAACATCGGCGGTCGCAATACGAGTTTCTCAGCAACCTCTCTTTTCACAGATTGCCCATCCACTTTGTGTTCGGACTATGTACTCTTTGTTGAGTTGTAAAATCACTAGTTTCGATGTTTATTGAGCGCCAATTAGCCAGTGTTGGGAATCTCACATAGATTTTGGAGTGTTTATTTAACCTCGACTCTCATGAGCCGGCTTATTACATTTTTAAATATTCGAAACACATAGAGCCAAAATGTTGGGTGCCCCACTGATACAGGTATTTACTACCAAAATCGTTAATAAAAAAATTTACATTCCAAAAATTGATCTGAAAAGATTTTGTAAATAATTTCATAAAAAGACTACATATTTTTCTTAAATATCTAAAGAAATAACTAAAAGTTGCTTCATGATATCTTTGACATGGAAACTCAAACAAAAATATACTAAATATATCCAAAAATTGAACTAAAATAAATACTATACTTTGCAGCCAGTCCCGACAATACATATAGCGAGTATTACATATAATCGCGCTTTGGTAAAAAATCTTCTGGCTGAGGGAACCCCGATCCGCATTTGGGTACAGACAGCCGGCCACATAAGCCGGCGGCTATTTTTAAATGTACTGGCTCATATACAGCCGCTGGTAGCAAATAGTTCGGCCTATCTGAAAATGAATAAATGATATCCTAACACAAGTTTTTTTAAATATATTTTTAACAGTTTAATAAAGATTTTTTTTACCGGTGTAACAATGCGATAAATAAAATTCCTTGGTCATAAACGATATTTTCTTTTTGCCTAAAAAAATGCCTATCTCCTTCGATGACCATTTGATTTTGACATTAACTTTTAAAATACAGTTAAGATGTGTACAAATTTTTAGATCAATATATTTAAAATTTTTTCTGCAATTCCAAATCTTCGATTCGGCCTTCTAACACCTCTGCTTTTGGAATTGAAAGTTTGGTATGGGAATGAATATTTTTATCAAGATATTTTTTTCTCTCGCAGATTCACATTTGCCTCTAATATTTATTTTCATATGTAATAAATATAGTTATAATGCGGCTTGCATAGTAGTGCCTTTAGATTTTAAATAGTTTTTCTGTCATACTCGCTTGCTTGCCGTTATGTGTCTGTCCATAGTTATTAATGCTATTCAGCTTGTCTACACAACATTCTTGAAACTGAGTTTGCATCTTCCAGCTTTAAGTTTTTTTCATCCAGCTTGCCGCAAAGACAAAAATGGTGCCACAGAGCAAATATAGCGTCTTTTTGCCTTTCTTCCCGGTAAGGCCTCTCACCAGGTCCATAGCCCCAGATTTATTTTAAAGACTTCTTAGTTTGCCCATTGTAGAATGTGCTTATTTCACTAACTCGTGTCTTGGTATCTAACTGATGAGGATTTTTTTGTTTGAACTGGTACGCCCACGAAAGTTCCTTGGGAATTCCTTTGTCACCAGACATTGCTTCTTGAGCCAGAATGACAGCGCAGAGTGGGCCTGCATCTTCCGCTCCCGTCAGTACCTTCTCGCTGCTTGTCAGCCTTCATTGACTGCAATCTCGGCGCCAGCACAGTTGCTTGTTGACGCCCGTTCAGCTTGTAGAGCTGATCTTGTCCAGTAAACGTTTTAACAAAACACCTATTTGAAATCCCACCCTAACACGCCAAGGAACCAGGTGGGTGCAACTTTGCTTTATTGTACCCAAACAAAAGCTAATATTTTAGTAAAATAATCTGTCGTCATTTCTGCAAAAATGATTATTGCATGCGCAGGTGTTGCATATTAAAATATTTGGGTGTATTTTTATTATCTAAAATATCTCCCAATGATCTAATTATCCGTTAGGTCCACCACCAAGCTTGAAATAATGAGTCAGTTGTAAACTTTTGTGTGAAACTAATAGTTAATCATTTACAATATTATCAATTCTTTAAAAATACTTTTAAAAACACCAGTCTCCTTTAATGTTTGAAATTATTTTGTTGTCAAAATGTATAAGTTTTTCTTACTTAGACTATTGAAAACTTTTTTTTATTCCATCCTTGTATTTCGACCTTTTATTATGTTTTGATACTGTAAAATACAGAGTGTCCTACGACGAAATGCGGCAATCAATATCAATAAATAATTCTAAAAAAAACTAAAGAAAGAAATTACATTAATTGTAAGAAAAAATAAAGAGAACTGGTGTTTTTAAAAATATTTTTTAAAGAATTGATAATATTGTAAAAACGGAAGTTAATTGTCTTAGGACAACCTGTATATTTGGAGAAATAATATTAGTTTCACACAAAGAAAGTTTTTAACTTATTTCAGTTAACAAAGCGTTGAATGAGACCTAACGGATAATTAGATCATTTAAGATATTTTAGGTCTTTAAAAATACACCCAAATATTTTAATATGCAACACCTGCGCATGCAATGTATTTTTGCAAAAATATGAAAATACCTGACGACGGATATTTTACTAAATAATTAGCTTTGTTTTACGTTTTTTAATAAAAGCAAAGTTGCCCACAGTATTAATAGCCTCATAAAAGTTCCTTAACGAAAATTGTTTAGAGTTACAAGTTTCAAAAATAGGTGTTTTGTTAAAATAGGCAGGCCAAGTCAAGAGTTAAAAAAAATTGAAAAATTCTAAAAATAACGTTTACTTTAGTTTTTGCAAGATCAGCTCTAAGCTGGTGTGGGACAGCGTAATTGCCTTGAAAGAGGTGGGTGCGTCCAACAAGCTAACTATTGCCTGGGTACCAGGACACAAGTCAATGAGGAAGCTGATAAACTGGCAAGGGAAGGTGCTGGCAGGGCGATGGAAGGTCCCAAGCCCTACTCTGGTACTCAGTCATTCCAAGTAAGGTAATCTATTAGATCATTGGTGATAAGGGAATTCCAAGACTCGTGGAAAAGAACACCAGGACAGTGTCAAACAAAAAAGAATCATAAAAACTCGTTGGAATTTTGCAAAAGACCTTTTGAATTACAACCGGAAGGCAGAGTAAGAATTATAATAGGTAAACTAAGAGGTCATTGCAAAATAAAATAAACATCTGGAAACTATGGGCCTGGTAGAAGAGAACTTATGCAGGTTTTGCCAGGAAGAAGAAACCGCAAAACACATATAGTGCTTCTGTGAAGCCGTTTTTCGTCTGCGGTTGGCAAAGCTGGATGAAAAAAACTTAAAGCTGGAAGATTTGCTAAGAAGCCAGTTTCAAGATGGTAGAGTATGATTAAAAAGACCGGCTTGAATAGCGTGCTCTAACCTATGGACGAAGGACACACTAACAACTTAAGCAAGCAAAATAGCAAGAATATGATAAAAAACTATTTAAAAATCTAAGGCTTTCTATGCAAACCGCATTATGATAACTATATTTATTACATATGAAAAATAAATATTAGAAACAAATGTAGATATCTGCAAAGAAAAATGTTGAGTAGATAGTATTCATTTGCACTACTAAACTCAATTTAAAAGCTTAAGGGGTTATATACAGTTAGAAGGCCGAAAAAATCGAATTTTTAGATTTTTTTCTAAGAAAAGTTTTAAATATATTGATCTAAAAATTTGTACACACATCTTTTAACTGTATTTTAAAAGTTAATGGTAAATCAAGTAATTCATCGAAGGAATAGGCATTTTTTTTTAAATGGCGGTTTTTAAAAAAATATCGATTTATGACCAAAATTTTGGCCCTAAATTGTTTATAAAAAATACATTATTTACCAGTAAGAAAAAATCTTTTATTAAATATTAAAAAATATATTTAAAAAGCTTGTGTTAAAATTTGAGACCAATCGGTTTAGACGTTTTCGAGTAGGGTAGGCCGGGGCTAGTTAACACGTTCGCTACCAAGCGGCTCATATATGAGCCAGTACAATTTTAAAATAGACCGCCGGCTCAAATGTGAGCCGGCTACATTATAATACTAAATGCGAGTTTAAAAATTCGGGGTTTCCTGTAGAGGTTTTGTTTTAAAACACGGTCTGTGTAATGCTTCGGCTCGTATGTGTGTCAGGTGGTCTGGGTGTAGCATTTAGTATAAGTATAGTATTTATTTTAGTTCAATTTTTGGATATTTAGAATATATTTTTGTTTAGTTTTTTATGTCAAAGATATCATAGAAGCAACTTTTTTTTAGTTATTTCTTTTAGATATTTAGAAAAAAAATATGTAGTCTTTTGCCAAAAATTTTGTACAAGAAATATATTTTTTTTTAGATTAGTTTTTTAGATTCTTAGAATTATTTTTTTTTATTAACGATTTTTGATATCAAAAATGTACCTATATACTGTTAGTAAATACCTATATCTAGTGAAACTAACTTTTATTTACAACTCGTATGTGAGCCAGGTCTATTTAAAAAAAAATGTAATAAAATGGACCACCGACTCATATATGAGTCGGGTTAAATAAACACTCAAATATGTTGAATTCCAACACTACAACTAATTAGCACTTCAATAAACATCAAAATAAAGTAATTTTACAAAAAATAATAAAGTGGTTTATGGGGTCGAAACACAAAATGACCCTCGGTAGCGAACGTGTTAAGCATAGAGGTAAGTTGGGCAATCAAAATATCTCAAAAACTATCTAGTAAAGAAGGGGTTGCGCAAGGGAAACTCATTGTGCGACCACCAGTGGTGACGCGGCGATCGAGAAAAGTGTCCGTGCGCATTGTTTATTTTGTGATAAAAAAGTGAAATAATTGCAAGCCGGAAAATTTTAACTGTGATAGTTAAATGTATTCCATTCTCAATAAAGTAAGTGTTAATCTTAAGTAAATTTATTGCAGTTTAAATATGTATAAAGATTTTGAATACAATTCTAACCGGTCTTTTAATAAATTTACTTTTTCTTTAAAATTTTAAGTTGGGGTTAGTTGAGCTACAGTTGCCCAACTAACCCCACGGTTTTAAGTATGAAATGTTTTATTTTTTTTATTATTTAGGATACGGAGTTAACAGTAAAACTATTAAAGTCTTCTCAAGATTTAAAAGAGGCTGCAACCCGAACTTTATACAAGCAACAAAGAAAGCGAGCTGACCTATCCAACTTATAAATTTTCTCTGGAAATAGTTCGACCATACCCAAAAGCTGGTCCAAGAAAAGCTGCAATTTTAACAGATACAAAAGGCATTACAAAAGAAGCAAAATAAAACTGCTTAAAAAGTTTAAAAAATAAAGATGAATTCATAGATATTAAATCCAATAGTTAAGCTAAGCTAGGTACGTTGCTGTCTTATTAATGAGACTTGTTGTTTTGTTACTATAAGATTATAAATATAAAAAGGATATTGTCAAAATGTATTTTTATTGTAAACGTATCTAACATTCAAGCCATGATTTGACTATACTTTCTAAGTGCTCCACTAGCCCCATACCCTTGCTCAACTTACCCCACCTATGGGGTACGTTGGGCATACTTGACTATCTACATTAAAATAGTTGTAGCTCCTAAATTCGACTTATTAAAAATAAATTACTATGGACACTATTAATAAAGAATAAATTGCTAATTTATCAGTATGCATTATAAGCCATTAAGACTTATTTTTGAGGAGCTTTAACCGATCAAGTAAAAAATAGCTCAACTAGCCCCGCCCTACCCTAATGTTGGTCACCGACTTTGAAAACAGCATTTTGAGAAAAACAGTTTAAAGTTTTAAAAGCACATAAAAGCACTCTAAAACGCCTTTTTTAATTTGCGTGTAACTTTGAAAATATTCACCGGAACGGTATGAAATTTTCTGTGTGTATTCTTAAATATTTGTACATTAAGAAAAAAATAAAATAAAAAAATTGATTTTTAAAAAATTCTAACTGTATAACGTATGTCCTAAAAGTTTTAGCACAAAACTCATTGTCTTTAATTTTAACAAAAACAAAATAATATCAAGTTTGAAGTTTTCGCTTTAAGATGTCGTATAAATTAGAAATAAGAAAAAGTATCTACAAGTTAGTTGGGCGGATACCCAAAGCTGAAATCTGTCGAATATTCCAGAATGAAAACATTTCACGCAGAACCATTTATAGAACAATAACGGAGTGCGAGCAGGGAATACCATGTCTGAATCTCCCAAAAGTGGAAGACCACGTGCATTTACCGCACAGAGGTCAGAGAGATTGGTGAGAAGAGTCACGAGGAGACTGGCTAGGCAATACAGATCTTCTAAGAGTACGATATCGTTGGAATTGAGGAGGAATGGTCTTAAATATCGAAAGTGACGTAAGTGCCCCAAATGCTCTCAAGCGCAGCTTCTTCGTATACCAAGATGTTGTCGTCAACTGAGGCGGGTACATTTTGCCAATGAAAAAATCATTATTTTAGATGACTAAAAGTATTTCACTTTGAGTAATTCTGAAATGAAGGGAAACGATGGATTTTATACGGACAACGTAGAGGAATGCCCTGACAATGTTAGATACAAACATAAAGCGAAATTTGCAGATAAAATCCTTGTCTGGTGCGCAATTTCTAACAGGGGTGTATCCCGACCTTTTGTGGGAAGAGTGAGGGGTGAAGCTTTGAATAGTCAGAGCTATATTAATAACTGCCGTTCCAAATTGCTTCAGTTTGTCCGCGAACATCATGCTAATGACGATATCATGTTTTGCCAGACCTAGCATCATGCCATTACTCAAGAGATACCCAAAACTAGCTTCGACAACACCACATACCTTTTGTTCCCAAAAACGATAATCCTCCAAACTTGCCACAGGCTCGCCCAATAGAGGATTTTTGGGCTGTTCTGTCTAGAAAGGTTTATCATGGAGGCTGGGAAGCACAAGATGAGGAACAATTAAGACGGCGAATTTACGAGAAATTAAGAGAAATTGAACTGAATTCCGTCCAGGACCTCATAAGAGACATTCGAAGAAATTTGCGTCTGGTAGAGCAGAATGGGCCACTCCACATAATTCGATAGTATAGTTTAGTTAAGTATTGAGTTGTAATTTATGATAACTAGTTAGTGTTTAAATAAATTTCTTCATTAAAAAAAAAAACGATAAATATTGTGTGCCAAAACTTTTAGGACATACGTTATAACCCCTTAATTAAAACGATTATGCAAGACATACGGAATAAAAATATTTTATGGCACTAATTACGAAACCGAAATTACTTTGCAGTTTTTAACTGACATATTCCGACTTCGGAACATTCCATATGTGCAGCATGTGTGTTTAATGACCCAAAAATTACGGCTTTATCAATATTTCAGTGTTAGAATTTTATAATTTAATAGTAAATATTTGTTTGCAGCGGGTATTAACATTTTAACACGACAGGGGCCGACTATAAACTTAAATTGAATTGTACAAAAGTGGTTTCGATAATTTTACATATGGCTTTTTATTTAAATATTGTCATTGCAAACTAATGTGTGAACATGCTTGAATAATTTAATGATAATAATATAATAGCTTTGTTCGCGGGTCTAGTAATGAATCGGTTCTGAACCAGAACCGAACTGGTTTAGAATTGTTTTAAAGCGCATGTCTAGTTATTTATTAGTTCGGAATTTTTATTTACCGCGAACGATTTTCTATACAGCTGAGGATGTATTCTAATCTAGCCATTTGGTTAGGATTTTTCATGGTTAATTTGGATACTACACAAAAAAATTAAATTCAAACAAAAGAAAATTGTTATACTGTCGAAAGCCACTCGAGGTCTCTCGGCGGAAGACGAGGGATTCCCTGCCTCCTCTCGTTTTTAACATAAGTATGTGTATTTAACTAAAGATAAAATTCAAACAACAAGAAATGGTAAAATCTTCTAATATTGTCCATTGTAACCCGGGAACACAGAACTGTTACTAAAAATTCAGGATTTTAATAACCGCGAACGCTGCTTTTTCACTGCGCATGCGAATAGTCCCAGAACCGGTTCAGAATCGCACCCGCGAACAAAGCTAATGTAGTCTAGTGGTTTTGTGTTTACTGCGTCAAATAAACACTATTTTAATATCAATTTGATTTTAAAGTTTGATATTTTAAAAATAAAAATTGTGTAGACAGAAAAGGGTATTTCCCCCCTCCTCACCTAAGCTCATTCGAGAAAATGTAATTTAGACCATTTCACTAGAGTGTTTTATACTGGCAAAATGTCATAGCAACCTCCTGTTTTCTACTGACAAAACTCCTTCCTGCTCCTATCTGGATAAAACCCACATGATGGAATTTCAGCGAAAATTTCACACCACTGTTTTTTCACCAATCAAATGTGTAGTTTTGGTTGCATTACCATGACAACACAAGTATTTATCGGAAATTTTTTCTCCTGCCTGGGGTACCCTGAAGCGAATTATAGTGGATTTTTTTGACATAATCATTGAATTTGTTTTAACGTCATGTCTGTCATTTACACACATATTTAAAGAAAATGTTATTTTGTACCAGTTGTAGTATTTCAGACATAACATAATATAAAATAATGTACGGTTTTAAGACCCTAAATGACAATTTTATACAACTACAGTTAGTAAAATGATATTATAAGACTGAAGTACTAGACATAAGTGAAGAGCAAACGAAAGCCAGGTATGGGTGTAAAAAAATAAAATAAACTATTTTTACCAACTATAGTAATATAAGGTAAAAAAGAATAAACAATGATAAGCTCTAAAATTACATATATTTGCAACTACAATTGGTAAAATGAAAAATATTTATTTTATAGTAAAATTTAAAAGCTCGTGTAAAAGTTACAAATATTAATTTAAAAGAATATTATTTAACACAAACTTGGTGTAAAATTTTCTTACCGAATACCACACGTGCTTAAATTATTCCGGAGAATTTTTCTCGGCCACGAATATTTTAAGAAAATTTTCAAAATATTTGTGGCTATAAAAAAATTTCCGGAAATAGATTTAGCACTAGTGGTATTACAAGTGATAATAATATAATGTAGTCTCGTGGTTTTGTGTTTAATGTCAATTTAATTTTAAAGTCTTATATTTAAAAAAAATGTGTAGACTGAAAAAGGCTTTTCCCCTTCCCTAAGCTCATTCAAGGAAATGTAATTTAGACTATTTCACTAGAGTGTTTTAGACTGACAAAACTCCTACCTGCTCCTACCTTGATAAAACCAACATAATGGAATTTCAGCGATAGAACTTATTTACGTTAAAGTAAAAAAGTAAAAACTATTGTTGATTTATATGTAATTTAAACACCTACTTGTAATTCTCGTGAAATAGTCTTGTCGAATATCATTCGAGAAAAAAATTTTTAGGCAAAATATTTTTCTGTTATATTCAAGTTTGTTGCTTTTTGGAAATTTCGTTCATGACATTTAATTAATACCACCCGTCTAAGACGTCGAAGTATGAAGATTATAAATGTCTTTACGCAATTGCAAAGCAACAGACTTTTATACAATCGAAATATTTTGCCAGCAAAATTTTCTTCCTTGTGATATTATATAGTATGTCCACGAATGGACTTTAAAATAGGACAAATGGACCAAAAATTTAAATATTGAAGAATTTTTGTATTGCAACTGGTTTTGCTTCTTAAAAAACAAGATTCACTTTAAAAAATTTGTGTTGTTTTGTACAGGGGCTCCACAAACTACAAAAATATGAAAATAGACCAAAACAAAACTACCTTTATTTTTAATAATTTAGCAAAATGTTAAATAAAAAAGGTTTTAGAATTAAATGAGGAACCTATATCTAAAATTTTACATAAAATAAACAAAATTTTGCTTCTAGGTTAATATTTTTTTAAATATTTTTTACCTTTTATACGTAATTTACCTTGTTTTAATACAACACAATAATTAATGTAAGGTAGTTTGTCAAACATAATTAAATAACAAAAATGTAAAACCAGATAAATTACGTAAAAAAGGTGTAAAACATGATTAAAATAATATGGTACCAAAAAAAGTTTTCTGTTTATTTTTTGTGAAATTTTAGATAACAGATCCTCGTTTTATTTTAAAGCCTTTATTATTTGACATGTTCATAAATTAGTAAAAATAAAGGTATAGTTTTGTCTTGGTTAGCCTGGAAGGGGATTGTCTATCACTGCAGTAAATCAAGGCTAGCTTGATTCGTTTTGGAGATACAGAGTGTTTTTCAAATTTTGTCAATTTAGCCGGGCACTTGGAACTCTCTTGATATTAGAGATAGAAAAAAATTGTATGTAGAAAAGTTTTAGGGATTTTTACGTAGAATTCAGTGGCGTACCTATATTTTTTCATTGACTTTAATTTTAAAGTTATAACACAAAGTTGGGTTTTTTAAATGGAACACTTTGTATATTTTGTCACCAATAGAAAGGTCTCCCTGAAAGCCATATAAAAATACATTTGATATGTTTAATTTGTCATGGCTTTGGAAATATATTCATCGTCAGGAATGCGATAATAAAATGGCGTTTTAAGAATAAAACACCCTGTATATTTTATTACCATTAAAAAGACCTTTTAAAATGGTTTCCTTCAACAGTTTTGGAAATATGAGCTTCCAAATCTTGATGTGTAGCTACATTTACTATTTTTTAGATATATATGGTCATATTTCCAGAACTATCGGTAATAAAATATACGAGGTGTTTCGTTAAAAAAACCTGATGATGACTATATTTCCGAAACTATTAAAAAACATACATCAAATAGAGTTTTTCTTAAAGATTTTAAGAAGACCTTTTACCTGATGAGAAAATATACAGGGTGTCCCAATTAAAAAACCCAATTTTAAAAGTAAAGTCAATGGAAAAAATATAGGTACGCCACTGAATTCTACTTAAAAATCCCTAAAACTTTTTCATTTACATTTTTTTAACCTCTAATATAAAGCTATAATAATAAAGTTGCAAGTGCCTTGCCAAATTGACAAAATTTAAACCCGCCACCTTGTGCTTGTAATGAATAAACATAAAAACGACAAAGAACAATTTAAAAAGATATATTAAAAAACTAAAACAATTATAATATCGTGTATAATGTTAATTGGGGGCCATAAATTACCGATATCACTTTTTACTAAATAATTAGGTATATCTAAGTCACTTTGTGAATTATGAAAAGTTACCACAAAGAAGTTTCGATAAGATAGCATTAATTAAAAAGCAACTTATATGCTAATAAACCTAAAAACATGTAGGTACCTACGAAAAAACATTATTTATTTACAATGGTTTTTATCTTTGGACAAACCACGAAGGCTAAAAGCCTAAATACTAACGTACCGTGGGTGTCTTAAGCGAGGTAAGAGGGAGTTTGTTGACACGGGACTTAAATACTTGAAGATTTGGGGGAAGGAAAGACCTCCGCGGGCAGCAGGTTCCACAACCTGGAAACAACTGGGATAAAAGAACGAACAAAGTGAGAAGTTCGGGGCCCGTCCAGTTGGACCGTATAGGGATGCATACGCGCGGAACCACGAGTTTCTCTGTTGGCAACCGTAAGTGGAGGAACTATACTGGACAATTCTTCAGAGCAGAAGACATGGAAGTATTTATAAAAAGCGATAAATCCCCCACAGTCCGACGATGTGCAAGAGAGGGAAGCCTTTCTGTAAGTGAAGGATCATTAATGAGACGAATAGCTCTTCTTTGAATAGAATCAAGAATGCTTAGGGTTGTGGGGAACGCCATGCCCCAGATATGAGAACAATATTCCAAGGGAGGTTGGATTTGGGACACATATAAAGTGTATAAATTAGAAGAGGAAAAATACTTTTTGACTCGAAAGAGAAATCCAAGCTTTTTTGAAGCTGCCGTGGCTATAGGTACAATGTGATTATGCCAGTTAAGGCTACTTTCAAATGTGACTCCCACAAGATTAAAGGTGTCTTTGCTCTGTAAAACTTGGCCGCTCATAAGTAGAGGATGAGTATTTGATGACTCTTTTCGCGACAAGGAACATGATTGTGTTTTGGATGCATTAAAATGGACGAGATTTTTAGCGCCCGAATCCAATATTAAATTAAAATCCTGCGAAAGAGATATCTGCATCGCTCTGCGTTTGTTTTCCAAGTCAGGTTTAGTGATGGGTTTAGGAACCTGAAAACTGGAGTGAAGGGTAATATCGTCGGCGAAACTATGAATGGAATTATTTGTGGACGAGAGAAGGTCGTTGATGTGTTTCTATTATAAAAGATAAGAGCTAACCAAGGCATTTTAATTTTGGTCGTGGAAAGTCCTAATTATGGTAGGGATACCTACCCAAAGGGGGATTTCGGGATTTACTACAGCGTGGCAGATTAATATACTGGAGGATACCTTGTATAGTGTATCTCAAAGTATATCGCTTTGACTTTGACGGCAGTACTCCAATATACCTGTCGACAGCAATAAATCAGCGGATCAGTAGGTATTAAAGGGCAGAACATTAGGGACGGACTCTAATAATATAAAGATTTATA
>JACEGR010012021.1:0-12901 GCA_014170235.1 Listronotus bonariensis | reverse complement strand
GGCAATACAGATCTTCGAGTCAGATATCGTTGGAATTGAGGAGGAATGGTCTTAAATATCGAAAGAGACGTAAGTGCCCCAAATACTCTCAAGCGCAGCTTCTTCGTATACCAAGATGTTGTCGTCAACTGAGGCGGGTGCCAAAACTTTTAGGACATACGTTATTACAGATAAATTTTGCATTGATTATTTTGTTTTCGGCAAAAACCAGATAATAATTGTTTCCTTGTTATCATGACTATGCCTTATTGCGGCATTTATATAAGTACAGAAAATACGTCTTCTTTAATAAGAAAAAAAAAACACATTTTTATTTTTGGTCATTGGATAGATATCAATCTCCAGTAATTTTCTTTGTCATTCTTTAAAAAATTAGGAAATTCCTTATAATTAAAAATAGCATTATTTCTGGTTCTACCAATATCACAGTTGGACAATTTATTTTAAACGTTTTAAACCTTAGGATCATCCATCTAAAATAATCACAGATTTCTGTTACAGAAATGCCGGAGTGCATAGCAGACGTGGTATTTTTAGTTCTTCGTAGCTAGAGGCGTCCGAAGAAACAATGCAAGACTGCTGCTTGTTCTTTGACGATTTACGAACCTTTCTTCTTTAAAACGCAATCTTTATATAAGTTCAAGGACGCTATTCACATAAATTAGGGAAGAATGTCAAAATCATGCTATGGTGTAATGTAGTTTTTGAGCTTCAATAGTATTTTTTATGATCCCTTTTTTTTTTTATCTTTGGACAAACCACGAAGGCTAAAAGCCTAAATACTAACGTACCGTGGGTGTCTTAAGCGAGGTAAGAGGGAGTTTGTTGACACGGGACTTAAATACTTGAAGATTTGGGGGAAGGAAAGACTTTCGCGGGCAGCAGGTTCCACAATCTAGAAACTCTAGGGATAAAAGAACGAACAAAGTGAGAAGTTCGGGGCCTGTCCAGTTGGACCGTATAGGGATGCATACGCGCGGAACCACGAGTTTCTCTGTTGGGAACCGTGAGTGGAGGAACTATACTGGTCAATTCTTCAGAGCAGAAGCCATGAAAGTACCTATAAAAATACAAAAATTATTAGCTGACATTTCCTACTTAAAGTTGGGTTTATCAGCAAATATTATCTGTACTTAAAAGACTCCTAATATAATAATTAAAAATAATAATGCTTTTTATCATTATTTAATAAAATAATAGCTGTATTATATTTATTAACGACCATACCAATAAAAAACAAGAACCCATCAGCTTTCCTTAATTGATAGTGAGAAGTGAGCTTTTTCAATTATATCCACATTGCAGATCAGTTAAACCAATTAAATATAATATGGGATAAAAGATAAAAATCTAAATATTACCTAGCTTATATTATTTTGGATATATTAAGTTATTTGCGATTTCATTAAAGTAGCAAAAAACTTTAAAAAAAAATTTCTAAGTCGGCATTTTTTAAATATCTTAAAAACGCTTAAACCGATTTAAATAAAATTCGATACACCTATTTAATGCAATTTAGCGCTTCTAAAGCTATACCTAGATTAACAATATTGGGTCCAGTGGCGTCTTGGTGGGTACCACAGCCAATATTATTATTAAAAAAGTACGCCACTGACTTTTTATAAAGTTTTTATATTTTTTCCGATTAAGCAATAGGAACTGCAAATTATTAATCTCTTGTGTTTTCTTCGCATCTCGCCTTGTTAAAAAAACTCTTAAATTGATACTAAAAAGTATAACAGCTTATAATAGAATTCAATATTGAGATATTAACACTTTTTTACGTACAAAAATGCAATTTTTAATAAAATACACGACTGCTTATTTATTTTAGGTACTCTTTATTAAAGTCGATAAACCTCACCGTTTAGACACCAATCGACATCAAAGTTTTCATCAATTTCAATCAAATTACCTACCTACATACAGAGTGTCCAGTAACTCAACCGACAAACTTAACCAAACGATTCTACAACAAAAAATAAGAAAAAAAATCATATAAACATATGTTCTAAACGTCTTAGTTTTTGAACTACTGGGATTAAAAAATTAAAAAATAAAAAAAACCTTTTTTTTTAATATTTAATACACCGTAGTTCAAAAACTAAGACGTTTAGGACATATGTTAATATAAAGTTTTTTTCTTATTTTCTATTGTAGAATCGCCCCGTAAAGTTTGTCGGTTAAGTTACTGGACACCCTGTATGTATGTAGGTGATTTGATTGAAATTGATGAAAACTTTGATGTCTATTGGTGCCTAAATGGTGAGGTGAATCGACTTTAATAAAAAGTACCTTATTTTTAGGTTTTTGATTGTCTATAAAATGGCGGCCCCAGCTTTGCGATATCTGTCAAAATAAAAAGTTATGATGTAAATAAATTTTAAGTTTTAGGTAAAGTGCCCTATGGCGGTATTTAAAAAATACTTTTGTCTTAAAATTTTAGAGCTCGATTTGTGTGCCAAATATCAACTGGATTGGTTAAAAAATAAAAATTGAACTTTGAGGGCTTGTAACTCGAAAACGAATGACATTTAAAAAAAAATGTATCAAGCTCTACCCTTATTTTGTCAAGTAGAATTACACCCTTAAGTTTCGTGATCGATTTTTTAATCACCCTGTATATAAAAATTAATATATTTATTTTTGATCAATATCAGTTTATCTTCAACTAGCAACGTTAAAGCATTTCCTATTGTAAGAACGTCCGGCGACGCTTCTTATTTGCTGGAGCTTCACGTACTATAACTTCCGGTTTCTTACCCATTGTGTCATGGTGTCATTGACGCCGTTCCTGCTCACAAGGCATTAAGTAAATTGTTTAAGTCGATACTTGCCAATAGGTGTGTTTTGTTTACTAACGAAAGTATTGACTAGCTGTAATTTTATTTTCTATTGAACAAAGCTCATTGAGTTTTTTATGGCCTGTGTGTTTAAGTTTTCTGTAGAAATAGAGTTTTGTAAATAATAACTGCCATCTTGAAAAGCACTCTGAGTATTAAAAACTAACTCTATTTTTATTACTAAGATTCTACAAGTAATTTAAAAAAATTAACTATATCCCCTTTTGAAAAAACACTTTTGATAACAATATAAAACACATATATATATATATATATATATATATATATATATATATATATATATATATATATATATATATATATATATATATATATATATATATATATATATATATATATATATATATATATATATATGTTAAAGCAAAAGGAAAAATTCCCTACTGTCTTGGTGTATAATATAAAATATTTTACTCCCTTTAAAGACAGTTAAAAGAAAACGTCCTGCTTTTCTATGCTATCCACCACGACTCTCTCCCCAGACCGGTTTCGCCTGCCTTACAGGAACTCCTCAGTGAGGCTGTATCGAGTCGTGGTGAATAGCATAGGAAACCAGCGTCCTCTTATTAGACAAGTTTCGTTGTCCAGCGGTAGGATATTAAATCCTGCCGTTGATGCCCTACTGAAATCCCATTCAGTAAATACGAGCATCAATTGATGCTCGGGGAATATATATATATATATATATATATATATATATATATATATATATATATATATATATATATATATATATATATATATATATATATTCACAAATTTACGTAATTTGTCGACAGAAATTTAACTTTGGATTTAAATAGAACAAAAGGAGATTTCTCGAGTTGATATCCAGCTGCAGCTTCTTATTACAACCAATTTAACAACTTGATGCTAAGTAATCGGAATTTCTTTAAATAAGTCAGTAGCAGAAAGAAATTAAATAGGTTAACCTATATTTGGGTAAGTGGATTTAAATATGGATAAGGAATGATGTAATTTGTTTTGGTGATAAATTGTATTTCTATAGTGTTTCTCAAAAAAATATACTTTTCATCCAATTGCTAATTCGAATTAGGTACTAAGGCGAAAAATATTACTTTCCTACCAGTGGCGTTGCGAGACCAAAATGAGGCGTACACGAAGTCGAATTTGCAAGGATAAGGATAAAGGTCCTCACCTTTTATGCAAGACCCTTTACCCTTTAGTCCCCACTGGGCCCACTGACCTCTAAAAATATTTTGATGGGCAAAAAAAAGGATCCTCATCTCTTTTTAACCTATATATATATATATATATATATATATATATATATATATATATATATATGATAAAAAAACACTCATTTGATAACTTAAACACCCTATTATTCTGTTTATAAGTCAGGAGTCTTATACCAGGATGTTGCTCTCAGTGTAGCTTAAACAGTTATATACATTTTTAAAATGTTAGCGCTGTAAGAATTTTTAATAAACATTATACACGATACATAACAACTCATAGCCACACGTTAACCACGATGTAGGTATATCGCAAAGTAAATCTTTTTCATGGGAGCATAACCTCGAATACAGTTACCATAATGGTAATTTTCCCAGTTTCAAAGTAAAAGGTTTTGACTAAGTTCAATTAGCAAATAATGAAATATTAATTGGAGCTCCATTTGTCAATTATTAGATTTTAAGAGCAGATATGAAATAAATTTTATATAGATGGGAACTATAGCAACAAGTAAATAATGTACAATAAGTTTTATTTATTTAAACATACATCATAGTTACACTATGATTTCGGTTATGTTTTACTCAAATTTAGAACACATATTGGTGTATCTATACCGGGTGCCCACGGAATAACTAGCAACCATGGTATTTTCTTAAAAAGTTTTACGAGATTTTAAAATTTTGGTCGTATCTATGGTTGGATAGATTTCTGATGTTTTAGATTTTATGTAGCACATTCAGTTAAACCGAAATTGCTCTCAAGTTTGCTATTTTAAATAAAACACCATACAGTGAGGATATTAAAGTCCTCCCCCTCCCTTTATCTTTTGAATGGGACAAGATATTGAGATCGGGTAAAATTTGAGTAAAAGGAACACTTTAGCTACATTTGGGCATAAAATTTATTCCAGTCACTTGATCTAGTTGTATATACAGTGCGGTTTTTAAAAGTTCTCTCTTTCACAACTTTTTAATAGGACGAGATATCATAGTCGGATAAAATTTGGGAAAAAGGGTGTCAGTTAAACTACTTTCTGGCATAAAAATAGGTCCGTAGTCACGTAGCCTACTATCAAGAAGGCACTGGTATTTTTTCCAAAGGGAAAGGGGGGTCATGTAGCACCTACTTTTAAAGGTTCTTTAATTCTCTATTTAACGTCACTTTCTTTTTAAAATCGGCCCAGCCATTTCAGACTTACAAGTCAATGGTGTTTTTATAGTATTAAAGTCACATTTTAATTAGTTCTCAAGTTTGGAACGGCTGGACTGATTTACAAAAACGAAATATCGTTGAGTAGATAATCCAAGAGCCTTTAAAACAAGGTGCTACATTACCCCCTTTTCAATTAAAAAAGTTATCAGTGCTCCTCTGGTACTAGGTTACGTGACAGAAATTATTTTCATGCTAAAAGTAGTTTAAGTGACACCCTTTACCCAAAATTTACTCGACCTCGATATCTTGTCCCGGAGAGAACTTTTAACATCCCCACTGTATATACTGGTTAAGCAAGTAGGCATTAGGATATTGGCTAGTAAAGCAACAAAATCGGATCACTACTCGTCATCCAGTGCGAAATGTTTACATGCGGGTGTTCACATTAGACTGTTTCTTTTCCTCACATTGCCTATGTATTATCTTATTTAACTAATTCTAAATTTTCCCAAAAATCAATTCCACGGGCAATTTCAAGCAGATACATATGCAATATTGTATACCTATCTTAAATAGTTTTTGAGAAAATGGCGTTCGAAAATGTCATGTTAATCGCCATTTTTATCGATTTGTTAAAAAGCTAAGGGTAATAAAAAAGGCTAAGGCGATTTTCTACACACATTTAATGAGCCTTATATCCTGTCACCGTAAAAACACAATTTTTGGGTTTTACCGGAAGTGCCACAGAATTTGACTTTTGGCAATAAAGAACTTTAATATTTAAAATGGAAACCATTACATAAGCTTTAAATTTAAACTTAACACCTAAATCTCAATCTTTTTGTTTATTATATTCTATTTGTAAACCTAATATTTTTAAAATATTACTAGTACATAATTGTATTGTTAATTTTTTTCTTTGTTTGTTTTGCGAAGGAATAAACTAACAAGTATCAAATATTATGTATATGTGAATGTTTATTATTTAAAAATAAAGGTTACATTTTTCACAAGCGATATTGTAACAAAATTATGTGTTGTCACAAAATCTCATTGGTAATTATATTATAAATTATTTTCAAGTTTACTGTAATATTTGTCAGCAACATTTACAACTTTTAAGAGCAAAGACCTATGTCTTTTTGCTTGCAAAAATAATTTATGTAAATTATATGAAAACAAGCCACACCAATAGGGCCCAGTGATTTTTATAGGTGCGAGAAATAAAGTTAGTGTATGTAAAAATTTTGCAGCTTTAAAATCTCAACTTTTTCGCTCTACCTAACAAGGAGTTTTGTTTAGACCGCAAACCGCACTATGATTTCTAGGATTACTTAAGAGATTGAAACCAAATAAAAAATTATTACACCCACAATGTTTTATTTTTAATGTTTCTTCGTTGAACACAACTGGAACAAGTCTCTTGAGTTTCTAGGTGAGTCCCAGATCGTTGCTCTTGATATATATAAAGCTTTTGACCAAGTCTGGCATGACGCAGTTCTTAATAAACTTCCCTTCTACGGTCTTCCAACTAAACTCTGCTCTTGGCTCTTCAGTTATCTTTCTAATCGACGTATATCAGTCATTGTTGATGGCCACTCTTCAAGCTTTCACGAAATTAATGCTGGAGTGCCTCAGGGTTCAGTAATAGCACCAACTTTGTTTCTTCTTCACATCAACGACCTTCTTTCTTCCACAACCAATCACATTCATAGTTATGCTGACGATAGTACTCTTCACTCCACTTTTCAGGTTCCCAAACCAATCTCTCAACCCGACTTGGAAAGCAAACGCAGAGCGATGCAGATATCTCTTTCACAGGATCTCAATTTGATATTGGATTGGGGCGCCAAAAATCTCGTTCATCCAAAACACAATCGTGTTCCTTGTCGCGAAAAAATCATCAAACACTCATCCTTTGCTTAGGAGTGGCCAGGTTTTGCAGAGCGGGGACACATTTAACCTTGTGGGTATCACATTTGAGAATAACCTTAACTGGCATAAACACATTGTATCTATAGCCACCGCGGCTTCAAAAGCTTGGATTTCTTTTCCGAGCCAAAAGTATTTTTCTCCTTCCAATTTATACACTTTGTATGTGTCCCAAATTCGACCCTCTCTGGAATATTGTTCTCATGTCTGGGGAATGGCATCCCCTCAGCAGTCTTGATGCCATTCAAAGAAGGGCTGTTCGTCTTATTAATGATCCTTTACTTACTCAAAGACTTCCGTCTCTTGCTCATCGTCGAGCTGTGGGAGATCTATCGCTCTTCTATAGATACTTTTACGGCTTCTGCTCCGACGAATTGTCCAGTATAATCCCTCCTCTTGCAGTTCCCAACAGAGAAACTCGTGGTGCCGCGCGTATGCATCCCCATACAGTTCAATTGGACAGGCCCCGAACTTCCCATTTCGTTCGTTCTTTTATCCCTAGAGTCCCTTAAGTCCCGTGTTAACAAACTTCCTCTTACCCTGCTTAAGACACCCACGGTACGTTAGTATTTAGGCTTTCAGCCTTCGTGGATTGTCCAAAGATAAAGAAAAAAAGAATATAATTATATGATATAAATTCATATTGGGTAATTATTAAATTTATAGAAAATAATATAATTTAAAGATGCGCACGTTAGTAACAAACTATACGCTTCGTGACATTCTTTTTAAACATTACTGTTATAGATGCTTTTCTTCGCCTCGAGTCCCTTAAGTCCCGTGTTAACAAACTTCCTCTTACCCTGCTTAAGACACCCACGGTACGTTAGTATTTAGGCTTTCAGCCTTCGTGGATTGTCCAAAGATAAAGAAAAAAAAAATAATTATATGATATAAATTCATATTGGGTAATTATTAAATTTATAGAAAATAATATAATTTAAAGATGCGCACGTTAGTCAACAAACTATACGCTTCGTGACATTCTTTTTAAACATTACTGTTATAGATGCTTTTCTTCGCCTCGAAAAAATGCACTCACGCAATCAGATTTTACCTTTAGATAACCCGTTTCAGTTAGTTTCTTGTTTTATCCCTATTAAATATTCTGTTATAGGCTTTTTATGCCCTAAAAAAGCTTCACCTGAGTAGTACCATCTGATATCTGGTATGATTTTACGACATTTTTATGACAAAGAGGAGTAACTAGCAATAAAAGCTTGTTTTTAGTGCCTTTCACTTTTGAATTTTAACTGCACCAGTTTTAGGTAAAAATGTATATTTTTGGCTGGTAAGGGATTTTTTATTCTCTAAATATAATTTTACCCCTTACAAAGTAACCAAACTATCACAAAAAGCACCTATTAAGTAACCACTGTACTGAATTTTTAAACCAGTGTAATGCGGTGGAAAAGGTATTGACTTTTCACAGGGTTAAAGATATACAGGGTGTCCGGGAAAATGTGGAAATCTCTCGCACACGTATGAAACAGATGAAAATAACACGACAAGTTCCTATAAATTTTTTCCGTTTAAGCCCCCTTGCGGAGATATGATCCCCTAAAGGGGGCAGCTAGAAATCGATTTTTCGTGAATAACTTTTAAAGCGCTCTGTATAATTTGATAATATTTTAGTACGACGCATACTAGTAAAGACCTCTTAAAATAGTGCCCTTGAAACTTATGTCGCTTCTTTAGTTTGCCAGGGACGGACTAGTTTTCGCACATTATTGATAATATTTTTACGCCTTGTATGGTGAAGACACAAAAATATGTTTTTGGGTAGTTTAAACCTTTTGCTAAAAAAGGTACTTCTTGTTTGACATCGATAAAATGAGCCGTTTTCGAGTAAACAACAACATTGGCAACAAATTCCTGACCTGCTACGAGAGGACTTCAATACTGAATCAAAATTACAAATTACATCGAAAATAAAATATTGTATTATTAAACAAAAATAAACTCTTATTGTTAAAATATTATTTTACTCGAAAACGGCTTATTTTATCGATGTCAAACAAGAGTACCTTTTTTTAGCAAAAGGTTTAAACTACCCAAAAACATATTTTTGTGTCTTCACCATACAGGGCGTAAAAAATATTATCAATAATGTGCGAAAACTAGTCCGTCCCTGGCAAACTAAAGAAGCGACATAAGTTTCAAGGGCACTATTTTAAGAGGTCTTTACTAGTATGCATCGTACTAAAATATTATCAAATTATACAGAGCGCTTTAAAAGTTATTCACGAAAAATCGATTTCTAGCTGCCTCCTTTAGAGGATCATATCTCCGCAGGGGGCTTAAACTGAAAAAATTTTATAGGAACTTGTCGTGTTATTTTCATCTGTTTCATACGTGTGCAAGAGATTTCCCACATTTTCCCGGACACCCTGTATACAGGGTGTCCCAACTCTATTTATACAGCAAATTACTTCGCCCCTGTACAAGATACAAAAATAAACTTAAGATAAAAATTATTAGAATACACCTTTTTTCTGACAGTACTAGTTAATATACAAGGTGTCTCAAAAACATAGTTTTCATTGTCAAGTTGGTTTTTTAAATGGAACACCCTATATATTTGAAAAAATTTTGACCTTATAATAAATTCTGCTTCAAAAATATAAAACACACTATACGTCAATTATTGCTGGTTTTTGAGATATCAGCAGTATTTTATTATACTTATTAATGACTAAAAGTGAAGAAAGAAAATATTTTTGTTATCACTGTCAAAGTGACAAAACATAATAACATGCAATTAATTACCTTACATTATAAGAACTACTAATAAGTAAGTCAGCCATTTAGTTTATTTTAGATACATACTTACTAACCTAACCTAAAAACCCGCCATAATTAACGTATTGTTGGTTTTTAATGCAATTTAGTAAACAGAGGTCCAAAATAAAGTAAATTAGTAACATACCTATTACTAGTTCTTACAATGGAAGGTAATTAAATACATATTATTATACAGGGTGTAACTAAATAAGTGTAAAACATTTAAGGAAGTGATTCCTCATTGAAAAATATGAAAAAAGTTCCTATAAACATGGGTCCGAAAATGCATACTTTCCAAGATACAGGGTGTTAAATTTTGTAATTATCTTGAATACCCTGTAACCGATTTTCTTGAAATTTTTCAGTGTTATTTCTAGTAATAAGGGCCTAAGTTAGGCATAATTAAATTAAAATTATTAAGTCCAGTGGCGTCTCACGGGACATCTTATCGAAAATAATTGTAAAAAAATGTACGTCACTGACTTTTTGTAACTTTTATTTTTTTTTTAGAATAAGCAACTGAAAAATACAACTTTTTATCTTTTGAAATTTTTTGTATCTTGCTTCGTTTTCGAGAAAAAAAATAAAAACCACTTTATTGCATGTTTCTTGGGACGGAATTTTTGAATTTTGACGATTTACTGAGCAAAAACAGTTAAATATAGAGCAAAATTAATTTTACTTTCTTATCTTAACTTTTCAAGGACTATCTAATGACATTAAAAAGTGAAGGTCAACTGAAGATTAAAGAAGGTGAATGTTGAACCTAAATGTTGGACACCCTGTATCTTAGAAACTATGCATTTTCGGACCTATGTTTATAGGAACTTTTTTTCATATTTTTCAATGAGGAATCACCTCCTTAAATGTTTTACACTTATTTAGTTACACCCTGTATTATTTGTCACTCTGACAGTGACAGAATTATTTAAAAATAATTAAAACCAAAAGATTACTTTATTTTTTCATTTTTAATTGTTAATGAGTATATCAACATACAGCTTATATCTCCACAACCAGCAATAATTGACGTATTATTGTACATTTTTGATGTAGAATTTCATACAGAGTCAAAATTTGTTAAAATATATCGGGTGTTCCATTTAAAAAAATCTACTTGCTTATAAAAATAATGTTTTTGAGACACCTTGTATAATGACTAGAACTATCACTAAAAGAGTGTGTCAGAATAAACATATTCTAATTTAAGTTATTTTTGTATCTTGTACTAAGTACTAAGTTATTTGGTGTACAAATAGAGTTGGGATACCCTGTATTATGTATTGGTTCGGCGGATTCATTTAATTAATGGTAGTTATTTGGGTATACGCCAAATCAAAATGAAGAAAAACCCCTCAAAAAACAAAAAATTAAATAAAATAAAACAAGTAACTAGAAAACTAAGAATCGACGCTTTGGTAGCAAGTCTGCCACCGTTGTCAAGGTAAAATTAAATAAAAATAAAAAATTAAAAATTATTTGGTATTTTAATTTAAATTTTAAAATTTTATATCTAAATAATAGTTATATAAAACACTTGTCAAAGATTTAATATAATGTACCATTTTTTTCAAAATGGCGCCTAACTCTCAGTCTGACACCTATATCTGTCGTTTCGTGCCTACAATTTGGTTTATGTTGCCTTACTTAATATCAAATAAAAAAAGGTAATTTTCTATAAACCTGTGGCAACTCCGATTTTGACGAAATTTAGTATACGGGGTTTTTGGGGCGCTGATCACGAATCTGACAGAATTTTTGGCGGAAACATTTCGTTCTTGAGATATTTATCATTAGACTTGAAATTTAAACTAATCCTATTTTTACAATATTCCCTTCTTTTTGCACACAATTCTTGATTTAAAGCTAAAGTGGCACACAATATTTGATTTTCACCTTTAAAATCCCGTTTTTACGTATTTTGCATTATTTTTGCATTAAATTGCATAACTATACTTTGAATTATTTCAATCCCAGTGTGCCATGAAGCCCTATGTGTATGTATGGTTGCCGCATTATCAAAGAAAAGCCACGCAATTTAATGCAAAAATAATGTTAAAAACGTAGAAAACAGGGTTTTAAAAGGTGAAAATCAAATATTTTGTGACACTTTAGCTTTAAATCAAGAATTGTGTGCAAAAGAAGGGGAAATATAGTGAAAATAAGCTTAGTTCAAATTTGAACTTTGATGATGAATATTTTGAGAACGAAACGTTTTCGCCAAAAAATCTTTCGGTTTCGTGATCAGCGCCCCAAAATCCCCGTATACCAAATGTCGTTAAAATCGGAGTTGCCGCAGGTTTCTAGAAAATTACCAAAAAAAACAAATAATTCAAAAGGGAGGGGTTCCTGACTTTAGACACGCACTGTATGTGAACAACAGACATTACTTAAATAGCAATTATATGGTTATGTCAAACAATTTTTACTACATTCTTACATACTTAAAAGTATATTATCCAATATGTAACACGATTAATCGTTAGGAACACAGAAAGTATAAAAGAAATTCTTCAAGAATATTGTAAGCAACTGGTTTTCTAGCAAACTTAAAATAGAAGAAGAAAAGGAAAAACGAGAGCATCAGCCCACGGCCTACGCAGCACAAGGGAAGTGCAATCACTGGAAACATCGTGTAATGACCTGCGACTACTTGATTTGCCGTCATAATGTATATTTTAACATTATGCATCTTCTCCTTTCCTTATACAGTGACCGGCAAAAAGTTGGCAACATATAGATTTTTTTGCAAGGGAATTTCCGATTCCGAAGTCTCAATATAACGAATTTTTTCTGTCCAAATCCTTCTACTCCCTGATAGACAGTAAATATAGTAACCTACAACTCATATTTACTGATGGCTCCAAAACTTCTAGCCACGCGGGAGCTGCGTTCTACTCTGAAAAAGGCTCTGAATCTTACCTACTTCACCAATCCACTAGCATTCTTTCCGCAGAACTCTTTGC
>JACEGR010012020.1:0-12903 GCA_014170235.1 Listronotus bonariensis | reverse complement strand
AACTTAGTGTGTGAGATGCCTTCAGACAAAATGGTACCAAGCTACTGGCTAAACAAAGGTTTTCAAACTTTAATACCAGACAGAAAGGACTGGGTGGCAGGGCCTCCCATTAAAGCCGACCTAATCTGGTATACAGACGGCTCCAAAACAGACCAAGGAGTTGGAGCAGGTATATATGGGGACAAACCAAGGACGAAAATAAACTTGGGTCTCGGACAACACCCTACTGTGTTCCAGGCCGAAATTGTAGCCATAGAACAATGCGCTAGGGAAATCATCAGAAGGAGCTATGAGGATAAAACCATAGTAATCTATTCGGACAGCCAGGCAGCCATCAGGGCACTCAGTTCATGCAAAATCAGCTCCAAGCTGGTGCGGGACTGCGTAATTGCCCTGGAAGAGGTGGGTGCGTCCAACAAGCTAACCATTGCCTGGGTACCAGGACACGAAGGCCACGAAGGCAATGAAGAAGCTAATAAATTGGCAAAGGAGGGGCTGGTAGGACAATGGTAGGTCCTGAGCCCTACTGTGGTATTCCATCATGCCAGGTAAGGTCATCCATTAGATCATGGATTATGAGGGAATCACAAGACTGGTGGAGGAGAACACCAGGACAGCGTCAGGCGAAAGTGTTCATCAAGGCTTACTCGCCAGAATTTACAAAAGACCTTCTGAATTATAACCGGAAGGCAGTAAGAATAATAGTGGGTCAACTGACAGGTCATTGCAGACTGAATAAACACCTGGAAACTATGGGCCTGGCAGAAGAAAACCTATGTAGGTTCTGCCAGGAGGAGGAAGAAACCGCAGAACACGTATGGTGCTACTGCGAAGCCCTTTGTCGTCTGCGGTTTGCAAGGCTGGGTGAAGAAAACCTAAAGCGGCAAGATATACCAAGGGGCCAGTTTCAAGCTTGTGGAGTCTGATTAAACAGACCGGCTTGGATAGCGTGCTCTAACCTATGGACGGAGGACACACAATAAACCTGAGCAGGTTGCAGTGTTAGAGGATATGCAATCCACCTTCTAATCTAATCTAATCTAATCTAATGAATGAACTAAATCCTAGAAAATTTTAAGCTTACAGCTCCAAGTTAAAAAAAAACTTTAAAATATATACAGGGTGATGATGTGCAGGGCGGATGCTTACCAGGTGATCATATTCGTACTTAGCATGCTATGACTCATCACTATACAAATTTCAAAACTGACAGTCCCAACGTTAATTGAGGGGTTCACTAGCTCTGGGACTAATACAGTTGAGATTGTTTTACATGACTCATACTTTTTAGAATGGATGATCAATTTGAGCATCTAGATGACATTTATGATTTGCCATGGAACAGAATTGGCCCATATTTAGTTGGAGTCATAACTGCTTATATCTTAGTTGTCAGGCTCAACAATAAACTCGTTTTAAAGAAGGTAAGACGCTATTCTAGAATATTTTTGAAAATTTCAATTTTTGTTTTATGGCGTTAACATTTAAAACTAAAATCAAAATTTAAAGGTATTTCTTGCATTTAATATACAGGGTGTTTCCTAATTACGGAACGAATCTTAAGGGGGTAATTTTTTACATTTTTTTATGAAAAAGGTTTTTATAAACATATATGTCCGGACTTGTCTAATTTCTGAGTTACAGAGCGTTAAATTTTTTAAAAAAGTATGTATTTTTTTAAATATTTTAAGACTTTTTAACCGATTAAGATGAAATTCGGTACACTTATTTAATGAATTAAGGCGCTTGTAAAGCTTTAACTAGATTAAGGTCATTGGGTCCAGTGGCGTCCCAGTGTGCACCACAGCCAATATTATTAGGAAAAAACTACGCCTATGACTTTTTAAAAAGTTTTAATATTTTTTCCAAATTAAGCAATAAAAGACGCAACTTGTGAGTCCCCCTTTAGTATTTTCTATGTATCTCGCTTTGTTTAAGAGAAAAAAAAGAAACCGCCTTAAATCATTCTGAAAAGTAGCCATAAACAGCATAATGTAAAATTCAAAATTAAAAATAAACAATGTCGACCTTAATAAATAAGAAAAAAGACCCCATATAACATTTTTTGCCGGCAAGGCATTGGCAAAAAGGTATCAAAAAGACATCAAAATGGGCAATTGGCCGTTATTAGGTCACGTGTTGCGAAAAATGTGATGGCATTTATCATTAATAAGTTATAATGAAAAAAATGCGTTTAGGATGATGGCTTCCATCATTAATAAGTTAGGCTGAAAAAATGCATTAAGGATGATGGCATCCATTATTAAAAAGGTTTTGGCAAAAATATGCCTCTTAGATGATGGCATTACATTATTTTTTCCTAATGACAATAAAATGCATTTTTACCGTCCAGGGAACTAAAATGTGCATAAATATTGCACATGCATAATGTGTGTTTATGTACAGGGTGTCCCATATAAAATTAAATACTATAATTTTGGAAAAACTATAAGAGATACAAGAAAAAGTTAAATGCAGAAGTTGTTCAGTGAAATGTATTTTTTTACTATTTTTATTGTATCTCTTATGGTTTTTCCAAAATTATAGTATTTAATTTTATATGGATACCCTGTACATAAACACACATTATGCATGTGCATTATTTATGCACATTTTAGTTCCCTGAACGGTAAAAATGCATTTTATTGTCATTAGGAAAAAATAATGTAATGCCATCATCTAAAAGGTATATCCTATCCTATCCTATCCATCCTAAATGCATTTTTTCAGCATAACTTGTTAATGATGGATGCCATCATCCTAAACGCATTTTTTCATCATAACTTATTAATGATAAATGCCATCACATTTTCTGCAACACGTGGCCTAATAACGGCGAATTGCCCATTTTGATACCTTTTGCCAATGCCTTGCCGGCAAAAATGTTATATGGGACGAATTTCGATAAAATACAAAAATGCTTATTTATTTAAAGACAGATAAATAATTGTTTTTTTTTTTTTTGCTTTTTGTATCATGTTGTCTGGTACTTTTTGCAAGAAATTAAAGTGGTTTTAATATTTTTTTCTTGAAAATGAAGCTAGATACGAAAAAATACAAGAAACTAGAAAGTTCGATTTTTAATTGCCTAATTAGAAGAAAATATAAAAAATTATTAAAAGTCAGCGGCGTACTTTTTATTCTAAATAATATTGGCTGTAGTGTCCACTGAGACGCCACTGGATCCAATGATCTTATTTTAGAGGCTGTCCCCTTTGTAATGGAATCTGTGTACAATGGCCCAAACTTACTGAGTGCACAGAAAATGTCTTAAAAAAATAAGAAAACAGAAACATTATTTTAGATTAACAAGATATAATTTTACAGAGAACAAGACTGGTGTTATGGACAGTTTTTCCTCTACTCAACCTATGGATACTATTTACGCTCTACACCAGACAGATTTCAGTGGAATTTTCAGCATTTTATATGGGTGTTTCCAGAACCCTATGGGGTGTTGGAATCGCATGGTTTCTTGTGGCTACTTCTACAGGAAACGCAAGTAAGTAAAATGTAAAATAATTACGCTATAGTCCCTGCGCCAGTAATGAAATGGACTTCGTAATAGAAACAGTTTTAAATAATTTTTAGGGGGTTTCCTTTGACGAGTCTACCACGAATATTCATACGGTCATATATGGAAGCGGCGCACAGTGGCCGATTATTGTTAAAACGTGGCATAAATTAAAAGAAGATCAAAAATGTTGTTTTATCATTCCAAAAATTACAAACACACAAATTATAATCATTTTAAGTGGCAAAAGCTTTATTGATATCTTAATAAGTTTTATACAGGATGTTTCGAAACTTGGCATGAACGACCAACTATATACAGGATTCCATAGTATCCATACCATTGAGAATTTTGATTCCAAACAAAAACTATGTTATAGACTGCTATTTTAGCTACTTTTTAAAATTATTTTGAAGTATACAGGGTGAGCCAAAAAACATGGCACACCAAAAACAGGTTCTTTTAAATGGGATACCCTGTATATTTTTGCATTTTTCGAATCTACATAAAATTCTAAGCATTTTGGCTTGTCATATTCCTATACCTAAAGTTAATAGTTTGGGAGTTATTAACAATTGAAAATCGGAATTTTTGAACTTTGACGATCCAAGCAAAAACAGTTGAAGATAGAGCAAAACGACTTTCACTTTCCTATCTTAACTTTTCAAGAGCTATCTAACGGAAATAAAAAGTGAAGGGAAAGTGAAGGTGAAGTGAAGGTGAAGTGAAGGTAAATTGAAGGTTAAATTCACCTTCATTAACCTTTAAATCACCTTCACTTTTTAATATATTTAACCAACTAGTGACAATACAAAAATCGACCTTAATAACTGTCCAGAGTTATTAGTTTGTGGTTCATAAAATATTTAATGTATGTCTCGAAAATTAATAGTTTTTGAAATATTCCAACAAAATCAGTTTAAGTGTTTTTAACAAATCACCCTGTATCTCAGAAACAACTAAAATGTTGCATCGCGGTAAAAGCACTAGCAGCACTTGCCATTTCGGAAAAAGCAAAAGTGGCATCACCTAAACTAGACACCCTGTATAGGGTATTCTATTTAAAAAATTAATAATTTCTTACACTTTTTAAGCTACCTTGTATAAATTTAAAAATACATTGCAACCTCTGTGGATAACAATCCTACAACTTCTTAAATAAAATGTTTTTGTAGCTAGAAAAATAAAGAAATTGGTGAAGTCTATAACCCTGCACTAATATTTTAAAGTTTATTAAAAAAAGCGCAAAAAGTCGCAAAACTTTTCTTGGTAACCAGAAAACTAAACAGTTAGAGAAGATAATGTGATACAAATTATAAGAGGGTCGGTCGTTAGCGGAACATAAAAAAATGCTTTTTAAAATGGCTACTTTGCTATAATTTTTATACACTTGATTAAATGTGTTAGTAAAATAGAAAACAAAATTTCAATAAATGAATAAAACACTATATACATACCTGACTAAACACTAATCCCACTAAACCGTAAAAAAAAATTCTACAAGAAATTTTTTAATACAAGGAATCTTTATAAGACAATGTTTATCATTGAATAACGTTTACTGCATAGAAAACTTGGCTTAATTTAAAGATGGTGTAGAGATTAAAAACAAGTGAAAAATTCAGAATGGTCACAGCCATCTAATAGAATAGAATGTTAGGAAGTAGACTATTGACAATTTACTTAATTTTTTAAGATTTGATAATTCCCTTTTTTGCCACAATTTTCCAAAATTCGACCATAATGCGGCGCTTTATACCAGCCGGTAAATGTCTAATGTGGTGTCGGACTGGGCGAACGCGTCACTTTTTTGTCGGACAAGTTTAGCACAATGTTTTACATGCAATTTAAAAACATTTTGTCAAAAATCGTAAGGGTTACAGTCATGGAACCATAAGGCTCAAACACATGTTTTGGTTATTGGACTAGGCGGGTTACTGCAATCCAATGATTTTTGGCACAATTTTTAAAAATTGTATGTAAAACATCAGTATAAAATAAAATTTTCTCGTCACTATGGACCAGCAGTCTCGTACCTATGTGTTTATAACTTTATATTAGTTTAGGAGGTGGATTGCATATCCTCTAACACTGCAACCTGCTCAGGTTTATTGTGTGTCTGATCTAATAGATGACCTTACCTGGCATGATGAAATACCACAGTAGGGCTCGGGACCTACCATTGTCAGTGGTGTATTTTCCCCGGAGGTGGCTAAAAGAAGATCGAAGATCTACGAAGACAGTGCTCTTCCCCCTCCTCAATTAGTCACCATATAGACCACCTAACCACCGTCGAGTGACCTAACTAACGAACAATCTTCCCCCTCCACCAGTAAATCACCCACACTCCCAACCAATAAGAAATCTTCCCCAAAAAAGCAAGCGTCAATAGGAAAAAAACAAGTACTGGGCTATTTAGCTAACGAATAGAAGTCTACAGTATAAATTGATAAAACAATTTTAAAGTTCAGTAACCTTATTTAAAATTTTATTTTTTGACATCACTTTGTTTTACAATCCTTAAACAATAATTTACACATTACTCCACAGTTCTTACTGGTCTTAATTGACAACAATACTTACAATAGAGACATTTTGCACCTCTTAAAATAACAGACGTTTTTTGGCCTCCTTATGGTTATCGTTATTAAACATAGCGATTACAGCAGCAGTTTTAAATAGAGATTTTGCAGCCTCTTCGAATAAATTTATCTTGCGTCTGCGCTTTCGGCACATAACCTTATTTTTACCTGTGGTTCACCGATTTTAAAGTTTACGAAAAATCAGTACTTACCTTTATTCATCTCCCTAAGTTATATATTGATATTTAAATATATGCAAATAATTCTCTTGATTTTGTTTTTCAAAGTAGATGTAACAATACAGTATAAGCAAAACACAAAAAGTAAGGTTAGGTTTGGTAGTAGAATAAAAAGCAAGTGTGCCAGATTGTAACATGTAAATAGATTACTGATTTAAAATATCCTTAAAAATGCAAGTCCGTTTTAATTTCTTTACACTATTTTATTTTTCTTACTGCTATGGATTTTTCGCTAATTAGAGCCTATGTATCAATGATATTTTAATTAATACGGCATTAAAATGTCAATCTTCTTAAATAATTGATATTAAAAATTCTACAATCCGACAACCACCCAGTTTAACAATAACGATAACGATAACGATAAGCTCTTCGGTATTCATCCGTAATTAAAGGAGTCCGGTATGGTTAATAACGATAACGGATCATGTTTGCGTTACTGCGCAGACTCAGAATAACGTTAACCACAACGGAATTGCAAAATAAGAGGTGCAAAATGTCTCTAATATTGTATGCAATCACTATTTTTTACTATTTTTACACACGAAACAACGACTTATGGATTTGCAACTAAATCTTAATCGATGTATACGAAACCACTTAGGATACATAACTAAAGATAAATATGATTCTCCACTGTTATTTAGGTGTGTAGTACTGGTAATGAGAAGGGATATGGGTGGGAACTAGAGTAGGAGTGTACTGACGCATATGGGGCGTGGTGAAAAGAGGGGATTTAAGCGAGCGCAGTGATCTATATGGGGTGTCGTAAAGAGGGGATTTAGGAGGTCTATATGCGCATGATGAAGGGAAGGGATTTAGGTGGTCTTTATGGGTATGGTGATTAAGGGAGGGGGAAGAGCATTGTCTTCGTAGATCTTCGATCTTCTTCTAGCCAGCTCCAGGGAAAATACACTACTATTGTCCTGCCAGCCCCCTCCTTTGCCAATTGATCAGCTTTCTCATTGCCTTCGTCGCCTTCACGTCGCCTTCGTGTCGTGGTACCCAGGCAATGGTTAACTTGTTGGACGCACCCACCTCTTTCTAACTTTATATAGTTTATAGATCTTTTTATAAGTTCTTGATATTATTTTTTACTTTTAGGACTTCTGGAAAAGATCTTATCTTACAAAGCATGGATACCGCTTGGCAGATTAACATACTGTGCCTATTTACTAAACCCATTAGTAGTTTCTATGATTTGTCTCGGATCGGAAGCAGGTGTTATGGTGTCTGTACCGGAAATGGTAAGTTTTAAAAAACGTAAAATTTAGAACGACTTTAAGCCTTATTTTTTATTGTTAACAATTTAAAAGACATTTTAAACCATTTTTAAAAATGACGTCATTATAACTGTGGTAAAAAAATCGATGCTTTTAAACCTATGTATTAGCTCAAAGTCGGTCTATATAAGGTCACGACATTCGGCCATATTGCTTTGACGTGTTATGACGTCACATCTCCATTTTTCTGCCATGTTGTTCAGTGCCGGAGATATACAATTTATTGTATTAGTAGAACAACCGTTTACAAAACAGTTTTTATTATTATTAAGTTGTAAATTCTTTTACTTTAAATAAAAACATTTAGAATTACATCTTTCAACAAATATCACTTTAAAAACAATGCAAAATAAAATGCGCAAATTCTAGACGCCACTGGATTGATCATCGGCTTTGATTTTACCCAGTCTTGCCAACTTTTGTCCGTGGAGTGCCCTTCCTTGCGTCCCCGACCTCGAACCGCCCAAAAGTTGAGGATATGTCGCAACCTTATAAATATAAACTAACCTTGGTATTAGCTAATAATTATTAACCTCACTTTTCCTGATGGTTGACCAAGGTTAGTTTATATTTATAAGGTTGCGACATATCCTCCACTTTAGGCGGTTCGAGGTCGGGTACGCAAGAAGGGCACTCCACGGAGAAAAGTTGGCAAGACTGGGTAAAATCAAAGCTGATGATCAATCCAGTGGCGTCTAGAATTTCGCATTTCATTTTGCATTGTTTTGGTAGTAATATTTGTTGAAAGATGTAATTTCAAATGTTTTTATTTAAAGTAAAAGAATTACAGCTTAATAATAATTTAAAACTGTTTTATAAACGGTTGTTCTACTAATACAATATATACAATAATATAATACTCCGGCACTGAACAACATGGCCAAAAATGGGAGATATGACGTCATAACAAGTCAAAGCAATATAGCGAATGTCGTGACCTATATAGACCGACTTTGATGATTGACGCAGTTCGTTGTTTTCAAATACGGCTATACCCGAGACCGATTATTTACCGAAAAGATGTAGACTTCAAACGCTGTTAGTTAAACACCGCTACGTCATATTTTGATAGCAGCAAAATGCCCCTACCACACGTCTCATCGACTCCAGAAACCCTTTATCTACGATTTGCGGTAGCTAGTTGTTTCTGTCCTACAATTAACCAAAGCCTATGTTAAATAAATAATAGTTTAAAAAACTAAAAAACACGCTTTTATATGCAACCGAACTAAAAATTAGAAAATAATTTTTCATTACAAAGAGTTTGTCACTTCAGAGTGAAAAGCGTGGGGTTCATTTTACTATTTTTTCATAACTTTTCCCTCATAGATATTTGCAAATAGAATAATTATAACATTTAATATATTAAGCACCCCACGCTTTTATTCTGAAGTGACAAACTCTTTGTAATGAAAAATTATTTTCTAATTTTTAGTTCGGTTGCATATAAAAGCGTGTTTTTTTAGTTTTTTAAACTATTATTTATTTTTCATTTTTAGTTCGATATATCAATTTGTTTTCTGCGGTCCTGTGATATTGAAATGTTTTACGAACTATTTATGTATGTATGCATGTAAGACTGAAACTGCACGCATGCGCAGATCACTCGCCTAGCTCTAGCTCGCTTACTCTTTCACAGAGGATCTGTAAAGGAATTTATTTATCCTGGCGGTCCTAATCAGGATAACGGGATACTGTTTTTAAATTATTGCATTGTCATCGGTCCTTGATACGTGTGCAAAGTTTCAAAGAAATTGAATAGCTGGGAGTTGGTAAAAATTAGGCTCAAAGATTCCGTTACATAGATAGATAGATAGATACAACCCAAGCTAATAAAAGCGTGTTAAAAAATACAGGGCAAGTCGATGTTTTTGTATGAAAACATTTGGTTGTTGATGACGTAGCTGTGTTGAACTGTTGATAATAAAAAATACGGTTTTAATTAAACACTTTCCGCACGTATTTGCGTACAAAAAGCAGAGGCGGCTCGTGGTCCAGAACTGAGGAAGCTAAAATTATAATAGTATGGATAAGTAAATAATTCATAGTACTGTAAATAAAATGGTTAGATATCACTAAAAACTTTAGTTGGTCCGATTAAAAATGAGGCTGGTCTTTTTATATCTTAGGAAGTCAATAGAAGTAGAAGCTCCTTTCGGATATGTAAACCTTTGGCGAGGTATTTCTGTGCATTGTCATAGTACAGAGTGTCCCATTTGGTTACAACTGCGGGGTTATCTTTAATGATAACTGAGATGTCCCGCAGTTGCAATCAAAATGGGACACCCTGTATAAGCTCCGCGGTTTCGTTCGATCTATTACAAAACCTACAGCGTTCAATGCTAGTCTTTTCCATCTTTTAAGGTCATACATATGAGGGCGTGTGCCTTTTTTGAAGCTTACAATAGCTTTAAAGTTTATTTAGGCGATTGGGAGATAATATTTTGTCGCCTGTCTTTGGTCTGGAGATACATTGGAATGACTCACTGGAGTAAATCTCTTTTGCCTCTTTGCCTTATGCAGCAGAAAGTGTCCAGTTCGGCCTATGCACCCACTTTGGGTAGTTGATCGGTAATTTCGTTACCTTCCACCCCTTATGTCATAGCATCCGCATTGGAGTTTGTGGTGGGGAAATTTAGTGGTTAGCTCAACACCAGACGGACAAAGTGCAAAATGTATCGACGCTGAAGGCCACCAAAGGACCAGGGCGCCGGAACACACTTTGCCGTGTCCTGCGCAACCGTAGACATGCGGACCCCACTCAGTTGGTAGGTCCAGTAGTGCCCCTGGGTGGGGACTTAAGTTGTCGCTCACAGGACCGTGGTTCGGAACCCACGTTAAGCTGTAGGTCCCGTCTGGCTGACATCACCCAGACGTACAAAGACAGGGCGCACAATAAGCCGAGCGGCTTCAGTGTATGGGTTATCCCGGCCCTATTCTAAACTAATCTACTTGGCCAACTGCTATTGCGTGCGGAACAGTGTAACTTTCGGCACTTGTTTGGTAAATACCTAATATTTTCTTCTTTTTTAGGGTATTAGTGCAACTGGAGCTGTACTCATAACATTTTTGTTATCTTTTCTGTTTTCCATGTTATTCGAGTCGCCATTTATTCTACTAACAAAATTGGCGTTTAAAAATTTGTCTAAAAAGTCACAAAGAAGTTTAAATAAAGAAACAGTTCAAGATATTAAAGAAAACGGTGTTGGTAGTACCAGCAGTAGTATTAGTACTATAGCGTAATGAAATTAGTATATTACATTACAAGTGTGGAAAATGACTAATTTCACACGAGTGGGAATATTGTTGCACGAGGCGTTAGCCGAGTGCGACAAACCCACGAGTGTAAGAAAGTCATTTTCACACGAGTACTGTACACTATTTTTCCTACGACCACAAATTATTCACCAAAAAAAAAAAATAAAGTTTGTCTGTTCAGAAAAAATAAAAAACAATTGAGAACTTGGCAACACTAGGGTGATATTTACTTTGCAACACTAGTGTGATATATACTTTTCCTCACTGCTATATTATACTGTTTTGACAATATTTTTACATCGAAAATCACCTACCTAGAAGCATTATATAACTTTTATCATTTTGGAATTTAAAAAGGCCCTCACTTAATAAAAATTGTATGGTTTTGTTAGGTAATAACGCTAATAGTTTAATACGGTTTCTGCTATTATAAGTGTTTTTTAAAAATTATCGATTCTTACATATTTTAGACACTCTTCTAAATAAAACGTAAGTGGTGCATATCCAAAATATTCCGTATTTTAAAAAATATCAGTAAATAAACTTACGGGACCGGGGAGTGAAAAGGGGTGCTGGGTGGGGTAAAATTGGTAAAACGAGTTAATGAAACTGAACATCACATATAAAATTAAGTAAAAATAACAGTTTTTCCTCATATTTTTAAGAAAAAATATGAAAATTGTAAATGCATAACCTAAAGTCCTAAAAGTAAGGAAAAACGACTACCAAACGTCAATTACCATGCAAAATATGGAAAGCATTTGGCAACGTCGGAACGGTCTGATTCTATTTATGAATGGATAAAAGAAAGTGGATTCATAAAGTGTGTATTAGCCTTAGGTTTAATAAGGGATTAAAAAAAGATTTAACTAGTTTTTTGAGTACACGAAGAAAGAGAGGAAGGAATTTGATCTATAGGCTTTTTTTTCTCTGGCGCTTTAGGTCGAACGGTCAAACGGCAAGGCTGCCTCTATAAAGTACGTGCTCAAAGGTAGAAGGGAGAATTTTAATTTGATCTACTTACCTGACAACACTGTGCCAGTCGTAGAGACATTTTGCACCTCTTAAAATAACAGACTATTTTTGGCCTCCTTATGGTTATCGTTATTAAACATAACGATTACGGCAGCAGTTTTAGACAGAGATTTTGCAACCTCTTTTAAGAAATTTATCTTGCGTCTGCGCTTTCGACCCATAACCTTATTTTTGCCTGTGGTTCGCCGATTTTAAAGTTTGCGAAAAATCAGTATTTACTTTTATTCTCCATAAGTTATATATTGATTTTTTAATATATGCAAACAGTTCCCTTGATTTTGTTTTTAAAGTAGATGTAAACAATACAGTATAAGCAAAAAGCAAGTGTGCCAGATTGTAACATGTAAATTAATTACTGATTTAAAACATCCTTAAAAATGCAAGTCCGTTTTAATTTCTTTACACTATTTTATTTTTCTTACTGCTATGAATTTTTCGCTAATTATTCGTTATGTATCAATAATATTTTAATTAATACGGTATTAAAATTTCAACCTTCTTAAATAATCGATATTAAAAATTTTACAATTTGGCAACCACGCAGTTTACCAATAACGATAAAGATAACGATAAGCTCTTCGGTATTCATCCGTAATTAAAGGAGTCCGGTATGGTTAATAACGATAACGGATCATGTTTGCGTTACTGCGCAGTCTCAGAATAAAGTTAACCACAACGGAATTGCAAAATAAGGGGTGCAAAATGTCTCTAGTGAGAGTTGTTTTTGTGGTTATGTCTATTTTTGTTTATGTTTTTATTTTTTCGTAAATTTTAATAAATATAAAATAAGATGATTTTCGCTAATTTGGGTTCTACCGTTTAAGGTAAATAAAAAGTTTTTTTACTGTCACTACAATAAATATGTCACTTGCAAAACCAATAGCAGTTTTTAGAATGACATCATAATATGTATCACACCAGTGTTGTAAAGTACTTAGCAACACTAGTGCTGTAAAGTACTTTGCAACACTAGTGTGATATAACGCATTTTC
>JACEGR010012019.1:0-12903 GCA_014170235.1 Listronotus bonariensis | reverse complement strand
CAGCATGCTGGCAACAGAGGAGTCAAGTACATGTTAACAATTAAACCATTACTCGAACGTATAAAAGAGGAGCGAATAAGAAAACAAAAAGAACGCGATAAACAGTTGCGAATTACAAGAGCACAAAATACTCAAGGCTATGGTTTACCAATTGATACTAAACATAAAATATTTAACAATAATAAAACTGATTATATTTACTGGGATGATCCAAATGAGCTTGTGGATAGATTAAGATTGTTAATGGCTAGCAAGCAAGTGGGTAATAATAACCACCAAAATGAGATTATGAGTATTATTGAAGAGTTAAAGGAAGCCGATATTATTGAATAAAAAGAGTTGATTTAGTAATATAACATCATTTTCAAGATGACTCTCGACAAATTCGGACGTAATTTAACTCATCCGTATCATTTAGCCAAAAAGCTTAAAACAGAAGATGGTGTAAAGGATAAGCCCGGAAAACAACTTGTATGGCTACATGAATATTATGTTGGTTTGCGAAAAGGTTTGTCAAAACATCTTTTAATAAATGGCACAAAATTTGATTACTACAGGTTTCCCATTACAAGTGGAATTATTGAATATGTCAATATCGATACACCTGTTAAAACGTATATAAACGCAACAGCATATGAAAAACCAAGCGAGTTGTTACACCAGAAGTTAAATTTAAATGATTATATTTTATTTTTAGGAGATAAAATACGACCACGTACCAAAATATATGCCGAGTTTATAATTAAATATCCTATTTTATAAGGTATTATTCTAAGAATTATTTAGCAATATGGCAACAATGTATTTTTTAATTTAAAAATAATTGCTTTACTGTAAACACTGCTATTTATTTTATAAGGTATTATTCTAAGAATTATTTAGAAATATGGCAACCATGTATGTATTTTTTATTTTATAATAAATGCTTTACTACAAACACTGTTTTTTATTTAGTTACCACTGTTTTTACCGTTTATTATCTAACCGCGGCTATCTTTGTTATTGTTGACGTATGCTTTGACCTTGAAATTACAAGGGGTACGTTCAGAAACCATCTATTAGGGTAAACTGCTCTCTGATTGGTTAAAAATAACGGCTTAAGAATAAATACGGCTCTGATTGGTTGAAAATAACGATCCAAATGAATAGTGGGTAGTGGGGGGCCTATCCAGTTGGACCATATAGGGGATGCATACGTGCGGCACCACGAGTTTCTCCATTGGAAAACGTCAGGCGTGCGTGAAGAAATTATACTGGACAATTTCTTACAGCAGAAGTCATAGAAGTATCTATAAACAAATGCGATAAATCCCCAGAGCGAGAGAATGAAGCCTCTCTGTCTGTAAGCGAACTTGATTCTTGTCTTCTGATTCTTCTTCTTTGCTCTACCAGAAGCTTTTTAAATGATCGAAGAACCCAATTATGGAACAGTTCATATTTGGGTACTTAGATCTCGTCCATATTTTTGTGCTTTCCGGGACGACTTTAAACTGATTCTTATATTTATTTAAGAAAGTAATAAAATCAAATACCCTTAAGCGTTTAAAACATTGACATGTAGTCATTAGACAAAAGATTGTTTTTTTTTGTTGGGTTAATTGCCTATAAACCCTTTGAAGTGGCTGAATCTGTGTACAGGGTGCCGGGAAAGGTGGGTCAAAAATGACAGGATTGATAGAGTGACCCAAAATAGTGTTAGTACTTCATATTAAAAAAGTGCTATCGCGCTTCCTTAGGAATTTATTGATCTTCAGAGTTAGGTTAAAAAAATTATTGGTTTATTTATAACTTTTAAACCATTGCTACAGTCTACAGTATTAATGATTTTTACTAAATTACCTTATACTTATACTTCTTTCCATAGATAAACAAACAAATTTGACATTTTGCTTTAACCATTTGATTTCTTCATCTTTTTTCAAAAAATATTAATTTTCATAAAATCGCATTTCTTAAATACATATACTAAGCAAATAGTCAGATGGCACAGAGAGACGTAGTTTTTTTTTCTTTCGCCGCAGATTGTTCGTGTAGTAAAGTTGTTTTCTAGTTGGGAATAGTTTCGATATCAAAGGCGCATTTATATCGACAAATTTTTGCCAAATTATCTCCAGCCTCACCGAACTGCATACTATAGTTTATTTTAGACCACACAAACACATCGCAAGTTTGAGTTCTTCGGGAGTTTCTTGAACTCAAAATAAGTCAATGGTCATTAAAGGGAATGATAGATGACTGCTTCACTGCCAGGTTCCATTTGCCGTTGCTTATTGTAAAACATATCCATTTTCTTTATCAGTTTTTGTACTATTATTACCTGGTTAGCTTTTGTTACTCGTATACAGTGTTTTTTTGTAATTACAGTTTTTCATTTTAAAATTAATATTTATTGCCCCACACTGTATACCCTAAATGATAAAAACCATTCTGATACATACGGACTTCTAGCATATTGCTAAGTCAAAAGAGCTATACGTTAAATTATTTCTTCACATTTGGAGTCATATTTGTTCAATTGAGATAGTATCATTTTAAATGTGATATTTTTCTAAAGGTTATTTAAAGATATCGTTTGGTGGTGACATAGTAGAGTGTCTAATAAAAATCATATGCGTTGCCGTACTTCGTAGGCCATATGAGATAATAATCATAGCGATTAGCCGATTACGAATTACCGAGCATGCCGATATTTTGCCTATTTTTGCGCCACCAAAAATAACGTTAGCAGGCGCAAATTTCAGGTAATGCGTGGCGTTTCGTTCCCCAAAACCACAAAATAGCGCCATATTTTCTCCTCATATTACCAGTAAAGACAAAAGTTAGATTGGGTGGCTAGAAACTGGCAAAAATAATTTCTATCCCATATCGGGTTTTCGATTTATCATAAAATGCATACTTAAATGGAACACCTGTATATTAAACACCATCTCAAAAGATTCATGTTGGCTTTAAAAAGTTCACATGTTCACTCTTAATAGCCCCAGAAATATGGAATACTGAGGTTTACAGGTCGGCATTTTTAAATGCGTTTCTTGCAATTGGCTGGACACGGCTATAGCCTTGTGGATGCATATCAAAAAAACCCGAAGGAATATCTGGCAGGAGTATCTCCTCCGAGCTTGATCGCTTTTCGGGTTACCATACAAGAAACTTAAAATCGTAGCTTCCCTGCCCCAGAAATCAATCCCTTATTATTAATAAAATACCAGAAAATGTCCACAATTAATGTAAACAGATACTTTCTACAAAGCTCTGTTACAGCACAAAGCGTTAACAACAGCATTGTTGCTAGAATTCAACAAAACTAACCAGACCTTATGGGGAAGCATTTTCATAAGATTTCAGAGAGGTGCCAATATAGTGATGTTGTTATTTGAAGATTTTTAGGCAGCCATGTTGAAAGGGGTCTGAAAGTGCCGTCATTTATATTCCTTCCAGGTTTTAGAAACGGTATTTCTTGATATTTGCCTGGTTTGTGAAAATGGCCATTGTGCTTAAAAACACACCCTGCATATATCACCACAGATGCATACGTGTTTATTATATGTGCATCTTGGCGAAGCTTGTGGGTCGATATGATATTTTCAACAGTTTTTATTTTTTTGAAAATATGTGTTGGTTATAGTGAATGATGATGTTTTTTCGGTTCGAAACGTCGCATAAATGTGAAGTGTGATATATCGTTGGTGATAGAATTCAATAACAAGTTTATTAAGCCCAAACCAAACTTTCCTCCCATACTACAGAGAAAAATAAAAACTGTTTTGTAAAAAAAATAACCTTTATTAGGGAAGCAAAGAGTTACAACCAAAATACAAAAAACAAATTTTAATATATATATACCTTCAAAACATAAATTCACGATGCTAACCAACACATATTTTTGAAACAAAACAGTTTGAGGAAAACTAATAGCAAGTATCAAAGATCATTTTTAAAAAGTACGTAAACTCGCCAAAGATATACACATATAATAAACACGTATGCATCTTTTTAATGGTGATGTAATACAGGGTGTGTTTTTAAAACTTACAATGGCCATTTTTTCTAAACCACAAGGCAAATATCAAAAATACCGTTTCTATAAAACCTGGAAGGAATATAAATGACCTTTTTTTTCAAGACACCCTTTTCAACCCCTTAAGCTGCACCCCCAGTCACTTTAAAATCTTAAATGGCAACATCCCTTATGTGGCACCTCTCTGGAAATCTTATGAAAAATGCTTCCCATAAAAGTTCTGGTTAGTTTTGGTTAGTTCTAGCAACTGGTCTTTGTTGTTAAGCGCTTGTGCAACAGAACTAACCAGAACTGTTTATGGGGGCCGGTAAGTTATTTTAATTTATTATTAGTTTTATCTAATTTTACATTAATTTAATTGGACATTTTCTGGTATTTTTTTTATTAATAATAAGGGATGATTTTTCTAAAATTTAAGGGAAGTATTTGATTTTACAGGATCTTATTTATGACCAACGAAAAGCATTTTCATAAGCTTTCCAGAGAGGTGCCACATAAGGGTTGTTGACATTTAAGATTTTAAAGTGACTGGGGTGCTACTTAAGGGGTTAAATACGTCATTTATATTCCCTTCAGGTTTTTTTTGATATTTGCCATGGTTTACAAAATATAGCCGTTGTAAGTTTTAAAAACGCACCCTGTATATAGATTGTTTTATTTAAAAAATGCCGGTTTACTATTAAATTCTCGAGAACAGCCATATTTCTGAAACTATTAAAATTGAATATATCACATGTGGACTTTTTTAAAGCTCTTTTATAGATCTTTTGAATGGTGATTTAATATACAGAGTGTTCCATTTAAAATATGCATTTTTTGTAATAAATCGAAAACCCGACGCACTATGGGATAGAAATTATTTTTTGCCAATTTTCTAAAAAGTTACCAATCTAACTTAAAATGAGGTCTTTTTACTGGAAAAATATGGAAAAAATATGACGCTATATTACAAATGGTTTTGGGGGAACGAAAACTTATTACACATAATTATAAATTTGCACCCGCCTTAACAACATTATTTTTTTATTGTACAAAATAAACTAAAAATATCAGCATGCTCGGTTAATTCTGATAATCAGTAATCGTATGATTATTATCTCATATGATATACAGGGTACGGCAATAAGTATGATTTTTTTTTTAATGGAACACTCTATATATTATATCACCACCAAAACGATCTTTAAATAACCTTTAGAAAAATATCACATTTAAAATGTCTATCTCAATTAGTTTTGCAAATATGAGCATCCAAATGTGAAGAATAATTGTAACGTATAAAATAAAAAAACTCTTTTGTTGTGTAGATGCTTTAGAGTCCGTATCTTTTATCAGAATGGTTTTATCATTTAGGATATACAGTGTAGGACAATAAATATTAATTTTAAAATGAAAAACTTTGTAATTTACAAAAAAACTTGTATATGTCCTTACACTCAAAAGTAGCAAAAAGTAGCAAGGCAATTGTAAGTACAAAAACTGATAAAGAAAATGGTAAAAAATGTTTTACAATAAGCAACTTGGCAAATGGAATCCGCACTGCCCCCTAGCGAGTGAAGCGTTCATGCATCATTCCCTTTAAGTATTCGTGACTTATTTTGAAAGTTCGTAGATCAAAATTTCCAAAAGAGTAAGAATATCCAAACTACACGTGCTTGTGATTTTTATTGTAGTCTAAAATAAACTACTAGTACCTCTTTTAGTTCGGTGAACAGGTTAATTTTGCTCAAGTTTGTCGATACTAAATGCGCCCCTTTATTATCAAGCATATTTCCTAACTAGAGGCAGCTTTGCCGCACGAACAATGTACGGCAGAGAAAAAAATACGTCTAGTACCTTTCTCTGTCGCCATCCTGACTTGGTTTTTATGGGACAACCGCGTAAGTACACTCTTTCCAATAAATAATAAATTTTAAAAATCGGTCCATAAACGCCGGGGTAATCGCGTAAAATAAACACACAAGAAAAACATAACAGGCGAATTGAGAACCTCTTCGTTTTTAAAGTTGGTTAAAAATAAAGAATTAAGGGGATGCCGTAGCACGTTAAATGAGCTAAAACGCGATTCGCTGCCGTTTTTAACACGCTTTTATTAGCTTGGGTTGTAACTATCTATCTATCTATGTAACGGAATCTTTGAGCCTAATTTTTACCAACTTCCAGCGATTCAATTTCTTTGAAACTTTGCACACGTATCAAGGACCGATGACAATGCAATAATTTAAAAACAGTATCCCGTTATCCTGATTAGGACCGCCAGGATAAATAAATTCCTTTACAGATCCTCTGTGTCTCTTGACAATATGGCGAAGGAATTTTTAGTGAATAAACTGGAGCATTTATTTTAAAAAAACTAATTGATATATCGAACTAAAAATGAAAAATAAATAATAGTTTAAAAAACTAAAAACACGCTTTTATATGCAACGGAACTAAAAATTAGAAAATAATTTTTCATTACAAAGAGTTTGTCACTTCAGAATAAAAGCGTGGGGTGCTTAATATATTAAATGTTATAATTATTCTATTTGCAAATATCTATGAGGGAAAAGTTATGAAAAAATAGTAAAATGCACCCCACGCTTTTTACTCTGAAGTGACAAACTCTTTGTAATGAAAAATTATTTTCTAATTTTTAGTTCCGTTGCATATAAAAGCGTGTTTTTTAGTTTTTAAACTATTATTTATTTAAATATTTGTTTTGAGAAAAAGTTATATATTGAAAAGTTTCTTAAAATGATCCAAAGATTATCGGAACGTTGGTTTTTTTACGGTTTTGTAATTTTGGGAAATTTAATGTGTTAATTATTACCATTACCAAAAATCAATTAACTTTCCGATAATCTTTGGATCATTTTAAGAAACTTTTTCTCAAACAAATATTTAAAAAACGGTAGCGAATCACGTGTTAGCTAATTTAACGTGCTACGGCATCCTCTTAATATAAAGGTGAGCTACTGGCTAGGGACGGTATAATGATTTTCGCCAAATAAATGCCAAATTATTATAGTCTAAAATATTATTTTGATAAAAATAATTTTCTAAATTGTATTTTTATTTAAAATTTAAAATAATATCATTCCATAAGGTTTTTATGGCCATATTGCGTGGTATTTTGTCATATCCAGCAAAATCAAATTTAATGAGGTTTTTATGCAGCCATTGACACTCTTTGTTACAGTAATGACTTTTAGGGCTGTTAAACATCAGGGGTATTGTAACTGTAAAGCTTTTGTTGTGCTTTTGTGTAGCATCCCTGCATGATTCGTGACCGTATGACTATATTTTAAATTGTCTTCTATAATTTTTTATTAAGAACTATCATAAACATTATTTTGATAATTTTATTGTTACAATTTATTTAGTTTCTAATAACTATGTACAGGGTATTCAATTTAAGAGGAAAAATTGCATATCTTTTTACTTTAGCCATAATTTTAAAGAAATGTAAGATAGCCAAATCGATGTATTTTAGCTCAGATAATTTAAAAATCGTATGCAAAAACAGTTGAAGACAGACATGATAATATAGTACCTTTAATAAAGAATACTTAGAATTAAGCAAATAATTTAAAAATATAATGATAAATATGGTGTTTTAATTAAAAAATGATATATTGATGGAGTAATTCTTTTGTTATTTATGCAATTATTTTTTAAATATGATTTTTTCTTTTAAATGGAATACCCTGTATTTAGTTTAAAGAAGCTTTATTCAAATAAATAATAGTTTAAAAAACTAAAAAACACGCTTTTATATGCAACCGAACTAAAAATTAGAAAATAATTTTTCATTAAAAAAATATTGTCACTTCATAGTAAAAAGCGTGGGGTGCTTAATATATTAAATGTTATAATTATTATATTTGCCAATATGTATGATGGAAAAGTTATGAAAAAATAGTAAAATGCACCCCACGCTTTTTACTATGAAGTGACAATATTTTTTTAATGAAAAATTATTTTCTAATTTTTAGTTCGGTTGCATATAAAAGCGTGTTTTTTAGTTTTTTTAAACTATTATTTATTTTTCATTTTTTAGTTCGATATGCATTTATGTATGTATAAAAGTTTGGAATGTTGCCAACAGATGGCAACCCACTAAAAAATTTTTTCGCCATTTTGTCAAGAGTTTGCAAAGTTTTTCAGATGGACTTTCTGAAAATAACCTAATATAAAATTTGAGTAAAATCGATTCAGATCGAACTCTTGAAATGGCCGGTGGTTGGTACCACTGGGACGTACAGGTGACAGATGACACTTGGTGGTATCAAGCAGTGGTTATAATAATATAATGGATTTTTTTTCCTGGCGATCCAAAGCAGGATAACGGGATACTGTTTGCAGATTATTGCATTGTCATGGGTCCTTAATACGTGTGCAAAGTTTCAAAGAAATTGAATAGCTGGAAGTTGGTAAAAATTAGGCTCAAAGATTCCGTTACATAGATGGATAGATAGATGGATAGATAGTTACAACCCAAGTTAATAAAAGCGTGGTAAAAAGAGAAGTGTATAGCATCTTATTCGTTTTGGATTAGCAACTTAACCCGAAACCACAGACGAGTGGTTAGTCATTGCAATCTATATGTTTCTAGTTACACCTACTATCTACTGAGCTTAGGCACTTGGTACCTTTTTGTTATCAAATTTTTAGTGTCTTTCCAAAAAAAAAATGTGTAAATATTGGCCATACCAGATTAAATATCGAATTTTCGACGAGGTCAAAAAGGCATCAAGTGTGTAATGATAATTATGGTATTTATTTTGTATTTCTGAGGAAGCATTTTTATTTTATATATTAAAAATGAATTTGGATCAGCAGTTTGGTCTTTTAAAGAGGGCAAAAGATATTCATAAGAGATATTATATTTTTTCTAGCAATAGCGACGTTGGCCCAGCTGATGAATATATTGCAAGCGATGATAATAAAAATCAGACATAAATTTGGACAAAGATGTGAAGAGTAATAACGTTATAAAATGTCCAGGTATAAACACTGTAAATGGCTAGAATGTCAATCATAAAGAATTTCGTAATGCAACGAAAACCATTAGAAATAATGCTGCAACACAATATATAAAGTCACGATTACCAAATGAGCGCATTAGCCGTAAAGTAAGTAAGGGAAGTAATACAGGGTGATCCCTAAGTATCTAATAAGCCAAAATTTAACTAAAGAATTGAGAACTTAAAATATTGCCATTTAACTAAACTTACTTCAGTACAAAAGTTGATATTAACCGAGATACAGGGTGTCAAAATTCAAAGTATATTTTAAAGGTATTTCCATAATATTTGATACGTTTTAAATATTGAAATAAAACTCGGTTTTTAGGGTTTCTTTGACATGAGCTATTCATATTTAATATTATAAGAGAGTAAATTTTGCTGGAAAAATATTTTAATTGTATGAAAGTCTATTGCTTGGCAATTTTGTGTTTGCAAAACACAGAGTGTTGTTGGCATCAAATAAGAGCAAATTTATTTTGCTAACCACGTTCGTAACTATGCCTGACCACATACCATATAGGGGCAATGATCATGCGCAGTAGTTTAAACTCATGAACGTGGTTAGCCCTGGTTAGCAAAATAAATTTGCTTTAAGAGAAATCATAAAAGTTTTCAAGGTAATATGTAGTTCGATTTAGCGGTTTTCGCTATTATAAGAGATTTTCGAAAAATTCTTTCTCAAGGCGTTTCTATAGGTCGATTATGACACAAATCTGTGTGCGCGTTTTCCAAAATCCATTTCTATAATTTATTATTAATAAAAACATAGTTACGGGACGGTGGAGTGAACAGGGGTGCTGCGTGGGGACAAAACAGTATAAATCCAACGTCAAACACAAGAAAACATTAATACACTGCACTCGGGGCACATGAAAAATGTAAATTAATTCTGAAAAGAATTAAATTTTTCGAAAAACTATCCCACACATATGAGATATCTCGTCCGCCATTATTTAAAGAAGGAAAATAGGCGCATTTATTTTGGTCAGCTGATAACATGAAGTTCGTCATTATGAAAATGACAGTCTTGATAGAAGCAGCGTTGCCAAATTTCTTATGAAGAATTAACACCAAGTCTATTTCGGGGATTATCCACCATTTCCATCAGAAACAATGGTATTTTTTGTAGAAATGCCTCCTTCTTTATGTTTAGGTATATTCCTTTTTTCTCTACAAATTATAATAGGAAGAAGAAGTAACTTAATTTTTCATATGAATTTTGTCCTGTCTCTTCCTTTTTTTTAAGCTATTGACACTTTCTCACTTTATTTGGCAACATCGCAAGACGTTTACAGTTCTATTGCAAACTCTTCTTTTTTATGCAGTGACAGCCATGGCGGGATTGTTGTACTATTATTTATTTTTAATTTTTTAAACAATTTTTGGACATTTTTGTAAACAGAAAGTGCGGTATGTACTGTGAAAAACTGTTTTTGGGCGTTTAATGTAGGATTTCTATTGTTTCGTCCCCACCCAGCACCCCTGTTCACTCCACCGTCCCGTAAATATGTTTTTATTAATAATAAATTATAAAAATGGACTTTGGAAAACGCGCACACAGATTTGTTTCATAATCGACCTATAGAAACGCCCTGAAAAAGAATTTTCAAAAATCTCTTATAATAGCGAAAACCGGTATATCGAACTATTACCGTTTTCAAGTCCTCGTTGACTCCAAAATTGTATTACCCCACTTGTCGGCGCCTTTTTGCGCTGATAGTAGGACAATGCGAAGCGGTATGATAAAAGGTTTTTTTTTTTATAAAGACGAGTGTCGGTATTTTGTTTATGTTTTTATGGTTTCTCTTATTTAATTCCAACGACTATATTGTAAATAAATAAGGTTATCTATAAAGGACTTTTAAAAAAATTCAATTAAATTTAGTAATGAGAAAGTATTTAAAATGTTGCAAGTATACCCTGTATTGGCAAAAAATATTTAAAAATAATTCGATAATTCTTATATACCAGTAAAGCCGGAATTTATTACGTACTCTATTTATTTAGGAAACCTAATACAAGTTATCTACTTAGTAAGCAATTATTAAGCGTGACACCCCACTGCTCTGTAATTCAAGGGGTGCGACAAATAAAGATAAAATCGATTAACCTCATAACAATCTAACAATTTTCGGGGTTTACCATGACGTGCTGTAAGATTGCTCCCTTGGGAAGAAATGTGATTGGGGTATAAATTAAACGAGGGGTGCCTAACTAATGTACAAAAATGAATAGCTTGTTTGTATCATTGCTAAAGGATAAAATTTAGTTGTTGCAACCCATTTTTCTAAATAAAAGAAAGTAGTAAATTTTTAAAGATTTTTTGTGTACCAATACGTATAATTTCTTTACGATTTTAAAACACTCCTCACTAACTACTTATATTTGTGGGGTTTAAAACCAAAGTAAATCAAATTCAGAATATTTTAGCATTTTTCGATGCAGCAGAGCGATGCAGATATCTCTTTCGCAGGATCTTAATTTAATATTGGATTGGGGCGCCAAAAATCTCGTCCATTTTAATGCATCCAAAACACAGTCATGTTCCTTGTCGCGAAAAGAGTCATCAAATACTCATCCTCTACTTATGAGCGGCCAAGTTTTACAGAGCAAAGACACCTTCAATCTCGTAGGCGTCACATTTGAAAGTAACCTTAACTAGCATAAACACATTGTATCTATAGCCACGGCAGCTTCAAAGAAGCTTGGATTTCTCTTTCGAGCCAAAAAGATATTTTTCCGCTTCTAATTTATACACTTTATATGTGTCCCAAATCCGACCTTTCTTAGAATATTGTTCTCATATCTGGGGCATGGCGTCCCCCACAACCCTAAGCATTCTTAATTCTATTCAAAGAAGAGCTATTCGCCTCATTAATGATCATTCACTTACAGAAAGGCTTCCCTCTCTTACCCATCGTCGGGATGTGGAGAATTTATTGTTTTTTATAGGTACTTCCATGGCTTCTGCTCTGAAGAATTGTCCAGTATAGTTCCTCCACTCACGGTTCCCAACAGAGAAACTCGTGGTTCCGCGCGTATGCATCCCTATACGGTCCAACTGAACAGGCCCCGAACTTCTCACTTTGTTCGTTCTTTTATTCCTAGAGTTTCTAGATTGTGGAACCTGCTGCTCGCGGAGGTCTTTCCTTCCCCCCAAATCTTCAAGTCCCGTGTCAACAAACTCCCTCTTACATCGCTTAAGACACCCACGGTACGTTAGTTTTTAGGCTTTTAGCCTTCGTGGTTTGTCCAAAGATAAAAAAATATATATCCAAAAGTTCTGTCTTCAAACGTTGTACACGTATTTTTCGGGACACTCTGTATACCTAATTTATAAAAAAAACGAGCCCAATATCTACAAAAATAATACTCGCATGAATAGGGTAAAAATGCATAAAATGACATTAATATTACAGTGTACAAAATGAACGACTATAAAACAAAATGAAATTGCATTATTAAGCTTGGTTTTTGTTAATAAAACGGGAACATTCAATATAAAACGTCACAAATTATAGCTAGAACTTGCCTGTAATGAATAACTTATAAAGCTAAGGGAAACTACCGCTTTTGAATACAAAGCGTTTAAGTAGTTAGGAGTAAAGATTCCTTAATTATCTTATATGTCGGTTGGGTGATGGTAGGTAATTTATTGTTATTGGTACTATTGTTAACAATTTTTACTAGCTGAATACTAAATTAGACCTCACAGGTACTAATAAAAGTCATAATATACTTAGCATGAATTTTAAAATACTTTGCGTTTTTATTTTCTTCGTTGTATGTTTTAATGCCTGGCTACATTCTATATAGAATAAAATGTAACTTTACTTTGTCCACTATAAATTGATAATAAATACCTAGTAAGTA
>JACEGR010012018.1:0-12913 GCA_014170235.1 Listronotus bonariensis | reverse complement strand
AGGCGTTTCTGGGAAAAACCTCATAAGTCCAAAATTAGCATATTTGGGAAAATGAAAAAACTCTCCGACATTGCTATTTTTGAGTAGAGTGCTTTATTGATATATTTAGTTGATGTACAAAAATATAAGATATTTTGTCTTGAATCACTCATAATTTTTCTCAAACGAATATAAAGAAAAAGCAAAAAAACACATAAACATGTGAGGTTTTTAAAAGAAAAAGACTAAGATGTGACCTTAATACAAACACTAAAAACTAAATATTATTTACTCTGACAAAGTAATAACATAAAAATTAAAAACTTTACTACTACCACACTTTTTCTCAAACGAATATGAAGAAAACCCAAAAAATACATAAACATCTGAGGTTTTTAAAAGAAAAAGACGAACATGTGTCCTTAATGCAAACACTAAAAACTAAATATTAACTCTGACAAAGTAGTAAATAAAAAAATTTAAAAAACAATCAGTCTTCGCAGCCACTGCTGTTATCATCGTTGTCGATTGTGTTATCAGGACCTTCAAGTGCTGTGGTCTTCTGACTTTTCATCAAGTCTTCATAAAATGTTCTGTTGCTGTGGTCATGCAAAAGAGGTAGAAGCTTTTCGAGACTGTCCAGTTTTGTCTTCTTAATTGGTACCGGTAGAGCGTATGCCTGCTGCAAGTTTATTTTGTTTTTTATGGTTATTTTTGATGCTACTAATGACGAACGCCATGGACCACTATAGCTATCTTTATGAAAAATGCATCTGTTAGTACTTTCGATTTTTAACATTTTCACACTTTTTATGTTAATAGCTGGTTTTGGATACTTTAAGAAAAATTTGTCAGTTGCACTTTTTGTATCAAAAATCATTGAGCGATCTACTTTGATAAGTCTAAAAGGCGACGGTTTAGCTCTTGCTTGCAAAATGAGGTTATCCCAACCCTCTGGCGTCTCAACACGTTCGGTTTTTCGTTTTTTTCTTGAGATAAGAGAAAAATCCTGGTCATTGGGAAGATAGGAATGTCCTCTTACAGGAAACAGGTAAGTTATGGTATCAAACATTTTTAAAACATGAACTAATACATATAAAAAGTGTAACATGGTATAGTTCTTGTTCTGGCCCGGACAGCCATCACTAATCAAAACCAAATTTCTACACAAATGATTGGTATTAAAATAGTTTAGTAACATCGATGTAACGTCGACTGATCCCTTTTTTGCTTCATTTTCTGTGTAAGTATACATTGTTGCTTGATTACTCCCCAAATCATGGATCCCAAAAACGTAGTACCATATCTGTCTTGCAAAAAATACCGGATTGGAAGGTATATGTGGCAGTGGTAAGTTTTGCATAAAATCGAAGGTTATACAAGTAATTTCGCCTGCTCTAGCCTGTTCTTTGTATCTGCGCTTTTTGGCATGGAATGCGTTAGCTTTTCTTAGATGAAGTTCTTTCTGTATTTTGCAAGAAGCTGCATCGGCCTGAGAAATATCCTTGTTGCTTAAGGTATGTTCATATTTGTCACATTCCGCACATGTGTCAGTACGGGGAAATCCAAATTTAATATTAAATTTTGTTTTAAATACTCTCCAATACATTTTGTAGGGGACGTTAAGGTAGTATTCCTGCAAAAATGCCTTGTGCATATCTTTTACTGTTAACTCTGATGGTAGGTACAGCTGATTCGGACTCTTTCGCAATGAGTAATGTGATTGCATAGGAGAAAATGTACGTATGTGATTCATTATCAGGGTTATAGCTTCTTTGCTGTAATTTCTAGGGCGGCAGTTATGTTTTCCCCTCTTATCTCTGGGCGCACAACCTTTTTCTACTAAAGATAACTGAATCCTTTTTAGACGAGGTAATGTAACTCCATGAATGCTGGAAAATGCTTTGACACAAACAGACTTTTCCATACCAAAACATCGCAACTTGTAAGAATATGCAGCACAATGCGGTTTATTGTTTCCCTCATTACGTTTTCTATGTCGTTGTATATGGTTTATTGTTATTAGACTAGCCAAGTACGCGTCTTGTTCGTTTTTGTCATACATTTTATAGAATTCAGTAAATATATGTTCACGCTCTTCAACAGAAACTTTTTGGAAACATTTAAGCCGTTTGCATCTAAAAAATAGCACACAGTAAAAATGCAATATTACACAATATTATAAATGAAAAATACCTGCAATCATCTCCTATTTTTTTCTCGGCCATTACTGTCCCCTTGTGATTTCTGTGTTCCAAACCCTTTACTTTTGCTTCTTTCACGGCAAGTTTCGGATGTGTTTTTGGTTCATTTTTCTCTTGCCACTGGACAAGAGGCACTTCTATATTATTTTCTACTTCCATATTTCCCCAGTACTCGAGAAACTTGCACAAATAACTCACACAAAAAACTAACACGTGCGGTGAATCGAATGTTTATGTTGTCGGAACGCGACGGGACGTTTTTTACCCGAGGAACAGACAGGAACTAACTCGTATAAAGAATAATAATAATTATCACACCTAAGCAGTCGAATTATTTGATCTGGAAAACATCACATGTTATGGACATGTGACTTTCTTAGACGAAAGAGAGTGGACTTCGGAAGCAGGTAGCACCAATATTTAAATTTTGGCGAAATTGGGCTTGTGAGGTTTTTCCGAGAAACGCTTCAATTGTTATGTAAGGTGTTTTAGGTGATGATATGCTACTTTTAATATCTAAATTTTGTGATGTGTCTTCAAGATCATCCAAAATATCTTGTGTTAGGATCTCTGATTCAAAGTTTTCTAAAGAAAAGTTAGATTTTGTAGAAGCCAAAGTGTAATAGCTTAATCGAAAAAAATATAACAACTTTGTAAAAAGTCAGTTGCGTAGCTTTTATTTCTCAATAATATTGGCTGTGGCGCCCACTGAGACTGGACCCAAATATCTTAATCTAGGTAGTGCTTTACAAGCGCCTTATTTTATTAAATAAGTGTATCAAATTTTATCTAAATCGATGTAAGGGTTTTTATCATATATAAAAAATATTGACTTTTTAAAAAACTTTAACGCCCTGTATCTCGAAAATTAAGCATGCCCGGACAAATGTCTATAGGAACTTTTTTCATTAAAAGACATAATAAATCGCCCCTTAGTTTTCGTACTGTAGTTAGGAAACACCCTGTATATGTTTTATTAACCCACTTACTATTAGAAACAGTGATAAAAAAATACATAACAAGTAGGGGTGTTGAAAAGAGCCACTCCACCACTATCCATTTAAAATCTATCTAAAAATATAATTTCTCTCTTCTTGAATTATATTGTTTCTCTCGATTTCCATTCTCAACAACTTTAGTTCTTCCACTCGCTTGTGCTCAATGTCGGCTAACCTTTTTGCATAATATATAAGTCTTTTATTAATGTTTATATCAACATCTCGTAAAAGGTTTTTTGGTAAATTTCTGACTTTAGATACCAGGTAAGTCGCAAACTGATAGCTTATTATTTATTACCAAGAAGCCTTTAACTGGTCGGTTGATGTAGATGGACTAGGTTAGGGGTCCTTCAAAAAGAGAGTATCTGTTTAATATTTATACATTTATCGGCTGCATAAATTTATTGACAATCTTAAATATATGTATAAAATTCCCAAAATATTCTTTCCCGTCCTGTCGAGATTATATTATCTACTAAATTTGTGTATGTTTTTTTTAAATGTTTTTCCACTTTCTATCCAAATCGCCTTCTGTATTAAAATACCCATAGTTTTAAATATTGATTATATAACACTCCAAAGACCACGTTCCTTTAATAGGGGTTTCACAAGTCCGTTTTTCTTTCTTTATAGATGCTAATAGCATGCTGGCGGATTTTCTCTTAAAAGAAGCCATTTCATTTACATCTCGGTCATGTGAGTTATCTAAAATATTTTTACCAATATTTTAAATAATTTACCCTATAAAACAGTAAACACGATTATCATGCTTGTAAGTAATAGAATAAGGTAAACTTCCCTTCATTTTTTGAACAGCTACCAAAATTAAGCATCGCTCTTTATTTCTAGCAAAAATGGTGTCCGCTCCGCAACATGTTTTGGAATAGCACACGGGTTAGCAAAACAATCGAAAACAGTTCCCCAAATGTGTCTTAACTATTACTAGCTAAAATTTTAACAAAAAAATCCAAAGTATTTTCATTTTAAATATACTCAAATTGCAAAATTTAATTAGCAGCGATAACTACTGTTTTAACTAGTGTTTTATACAAGAAAGACTTTGTTTTCTGCTTTTAGTTTTTAACGGGCAGAAAAAATAAATAAAAACATTTAGTAGTGCCAAGTGCATTTACGTTACTTGTCACACCCGAAATCCCGCAAACCGTTTTGAGACATTTCGACTTTATTTGTAAAGCCATTCGATCGTAATGCAATTATTTAAATTTCATTGGCCAAAAGTATTGTAAAGGTCGGCTTAAGCCCATTTTGCTTAAAACGTTTTAAAAGAAAAACGGAAGGAAACTATGGGTATTCTAAAAATTTGATTTCGAAATCGATCAAAAAAAAACATTTTTTAAATAACCTAAAACTAGTACTATAACTAGTCGTGCTAAAGTTCGTCGCCCACTCTTCTAACTTCCTAACTAATTAGTATATTTTTATGAAACTTAAAACGATAATAGGGAAAAGGAAAAAATATATATATTTTCATTTGCTATAGAAGTTTAAATTTAAAATAAACTAACAAAAAATTTGCTTTTTGTGTTGTTATATCAGCATATTTTTCCTCAATTTCTAGTGGCGATATTACCCCGTGCTAGTGGGGAATATCGCCATAGGTCGTAAAGACACAATTATAATGCAAATTATAAATCTACAAAAAACTAATGTCATAAATCTAGGGTGCCAGGGAAAAAGAGTATGACCAAAAAGTTGATTTTTCAGAAATCACATTTATTTAAATACGATTTTAAAGAAATAAATAGTTAACGATGTTACTGCATTAACAAAATAGTTGATTAGGTAAGATATTATACAAGTGGAATCATAAAACGTAAAACATGACTTATCCTAATTTGATGAAATGAAAAATGTAAATTATACTATTTTAACCAAACAAAACAAAATCTTCAAACCAATAAGTAACATAAAATCGCTCGAAAAAAATAAGACAAAACTCGGAAAAAATATTGATGCCCAAAATACTTCATAACTGTTGCAATTAGGCGCTTAGATCATCATCTTCAGAATCAGGGTAACTATCAGGCATGCCACTACTTTTAAGGTTTCTATAAAAATCGTGAAATGTTGGTGAGATAAGAGGAAGAAGATCTAAAATATATTTTTTCTTCTCTTTTGAAATGGGTAAGGAAGATGTGTAGAGGCGTTCTGGGTACAAACGTGCATCATGTTGTCCTCGACGGTTAAGGCTCATCGTTGTCCAAAGTAGTTTTGTAAAGTATTTTTCCGGATTCGCGTGTATAACGAAACCACTTTACGGAATGCCAGTTAAATTGATTTCCATCCGCATCTTTTTTCGAAGTTGCAAACTCTTTTTAGCAGATCTGCAAAATTAAGGAAATCCAAATGATTGAGCTCGATAACTTCAAATTTTTTCTTTTTCCCAACTGAACGAACTAGCTGGTACCAATCATAAGTGTGGGAGATAGGCACTTGCAACTTCTTCTTTTGCTTTTCAATAAGTCCATGGTCCACATCACACTCTAGGTGAGTGTGTCCACTAATAAGGAACTTATGATCCACAATTTCCAAGTGTGTATTTTCTTTGCATGGACACTAAAAACATGGCGGCAACATGGGAGTTTTTGTTCTGCCCTCCACAGGTATCAGAATACAAGGTTACCTTTGATACCTGTGGAGGAAGCGAAGTAAGTTCCTTAAAAATGCATGTAGCTATTTGATTTCCTCCCCGGCCACCCTCAGCTTCATGCCACATGTAACATCTAACATTTTGAGTACTGGTTTCATGTAAGGTGAGGTTGAAAGTCCAAAGTTGCCTTTTGTAAAAGGCAACTGACGTATTCAACATGGGGGTTGGTAAACATTGCTGCAAATCAAACATAAAACAACGTTGAGTTTGATCATTTGCTGCCAGTTCTTTATCTTTTCTTTTTTCTTCGTACGCGTTATCAGCTTCTATATGGTGTATAGCTAACTCCTCTTCACTTTTCTTTTTTCTTCTTCATCTGCTGCTACTCTGATTTTCATTCTGAGTAAGTCACATTTATTACAAGTATCGACTTTAGGTTCTTTGAAGCTTAAGTTCATTTTGTGAAATTCTCTTTCGTATATTTGCCTGGATACTGGCTTCCTTTGGGTGCTATGAATTTGGTCACAATAAAGATTGTACATCAAACTCAGACTTATATGAGGGAGTAGGTATCTTCTGCTACTCTCCCTTCGCGTATAGTGTGATTGGTATAGAGGAAATGATGATATGTGGTCTTTAATTTGTTGTAAGGTTTCAATGGAATGTTTGTTAGCGGAAACTGATCTACCCCTATTATCGTCATGAGTGATTCCAGATAATGTGCTATTCTTATTGCAGAGAGACAGTGTAACGAACATTTGTGTTTCCCCAAGCGTTTTCATGAAACAGGCACGACAGACACGTACCCTTTCACCATTAATAACAAAGTGAAAGATATCGTCGATACACAAGAAAAGTGACACAACTCAAAATATAAGAATTTTCAGGAGAGCACTTTTTAAAATGTTTATTTACAATATTGGCATCTATATCTGTCATTTTTGAGATATCGCTATTATTTTTACTATTACAGGTTGACAACATGTTAAATGGAAGAATTATAATTTTAATCTGTTGTTATTTTTTGTTGATGTGCCTGAAAAAATCTAAAAATAGGTTAAATTTTAATTTGTGTCATTATTCCTGAAAATTTTTCCATTGTTTTGGTATAAATGTACTTATTTAAAATAAAAAAGCAACACATTTCTCTAAAAAATTCGTTTTTATTGTTAACATTTTTGAATACTAAATTAAAATCTAAGGGTAACTAATTTTGTTTGAAAATAAAATAAAATAACTTAAAAATATTAGGTAGGTACCTCACCTACCTAAAAAAAAATCGTGGGAACAGGAACCAAAATGGAATACAATAGCTAACTTAGGTAGTAGGTACTACAAATTTTGAAAATTTTAAGTATCCTAAAAACTAAGAATAACCAAATGAGATACAACCTCTGTAACTTTAAAAATAATAATGCTTAAAATACTAATAGGAAAACAAAAGACGATAAACCGTCATTATGCCTAATTAACTTTAGTTTAAAATAAATTAAAAACAACATTATTCACGTATTTCACTTACAAGCTATTGTAATAAGCGAAGTAGTGCTGGGGAATCACAGATTTGTTTTTGTTCTGTTTAAACAGTCCTAGAATACTGTTTTTCTTTTTTCAGGAATTCCCTGTCTGGTTTTATATAGGCGTTTAATGGCCGAATCTTTCGAATTTCGCTTATTATTAGAATCTCTAGGGCACTTAACGTCGATATTCTGAAATTGGTCGGCGTAAGAGTTTTTGTAAAATAATTTATTTGGTTGATCCTTTTCTGCTCTCACCACTTTAAAGTCGGCCATTTTAACTGTTCCGTTTTTATTATTTTTTGTAAAACTTCTTGTCGTTTTCGAAGCAAGATCTTTTAAATCCAGAAAATCCTCGTGACATAATTCGTGAACTTGATATGGGGTTCCTGTTACTTTAGATGTTCGTACGATTGTTACATACTGATTAGGAACGAATATTGGACCTGATTTTAAGCAACGTTTTATACGGCGTTCAATAACTGAATGGACGCTGTCGCCTTCATTTTGACTGTGTCCTTTGATTAAAAATTTATGAGTGATTGAATTAATAAAGTCATAATTTTGGACAGCATAAAGGTACATTGTGAACATGACATGATTCTTTTGCTGGCCACAACAATTATCAGAATAAAATATTAAATCAATTTTTTATTCTCCATTTCCATAGCTGTAGTTTCCAATGACTTGATGTAGTTTAATACGCATGTCCCAATTTCGCTTACGCCTCTATTAGCTTCTGACTCGTCCCAAATGTAACACTGAACCGCTTTAGTTTTAAGTTCAAAAATAGTGAAATTAAAGACGTTAAGTTTGGAAGCATAATAGAAGCTAGAAGTAACTCCCCTGGGACACTGCAGTACCGCCTGCAGATCATAAACCGCAACTACAACATTATCTGCACTATTTTCTTTATCATTTTTCTTCTCTTGGCGTGACAGATCTTTTTCTAATAAGTGTGTTTCATAGTCATTAACCAAGTTTGGTTTTTCATCTGCGGATGATATTTCAAAGGATACGGAATCAGCACATTGAACCTTTTTAGGGATATAAAACGAAATATTGAACTCAGAATTAAAAATCCTATTATACATTAGGTAATTAGCGTATGGCTTGTTGCTTTCCTTGCAAATATTAACGTAGTCTCTGAGTAGTTTAGCGACAATTTTACTTCCCTCAATATACTCTCTGTTTGACTCATTTCTGCAGTAATGACTTTCTATGCGAGGTATTGATTGGATGTGATTCCGAATATCTGCTATAATGTCATTATCTACGTGATGATGATGGCCGTGTTTGCCGCGCATATCACTGGAAATTATACCTTTCGTAAAACCATCTTGTTTTTGTATTACAGTTCTAATCGGTCGGTCCGTTATCCCCAAAGTTGACCTAAAAAAGGTTTTGCAGACCCTTATTTTGCTTTCTCTAAATAAAAAGTAAAATGCGTGGTTATTGGTCCGACTACTATTCATTTTTATGTACTGATATTTTGGTTTTACAGGCTCTATACATTTCGACAAAAAATGACGCTGGCGCATGGCGCTCCAAATCTCCTATGTTCCAGTAGTCAGAAAATATAAATTTTCTTTCTTCTGCAGTAATTTTTTCCTTGCATTTTAAACGACAATTATCGCAAGGTGGACCTATCTCTCTAGCTGTGATTACCTTTTTACTTTTGGAAGTTGATACGTATTCAAGTCCAGCATTCCGACAACGTTTTGCAATATTTTTTTCCATGCTTCGGGTTTCAGTTTTCTTTTTCTCACTTTCTTTTCTTTAACTTCTTCTATATCCGACAAGGAAGACGAGCTTGAAGAGGAAGAAGAGTAGTTCGGGTCAGCATCCGAATCATCAAATGGTGAGTCGACGTCATCTGTCTCTGCTTGTGCACGTGTTAACGACCCGGTATCTAAAAAAGGAAATCATGAAACACTTTTACAGTATGATAATTCGCTACTTCACTACCTTTATTTATAGGGAAGTTATCTATAAATTCCTGGCCGCTTTTGGCTTCCTTTAGGCTAAGTACATACACATCGATTTTGGACGGTCGATAAAAGTTCGATCGAATTTTTATCGACCGTCCAAAACGCTGCGGTGCGTACACACGTCTCGATTTAAATTCTATGACGTTTGTCAGTCACTTGGAGAATTTTCTTGAGTGATGAACTCTTTTAAGACCCGTATTGTTGCTTTGTGGTTGTTACATCGTCGAAGGAAACGCAGGCGTAAAAACAGGGTCCTGTGGGTCCATCCGATAAACGAAAGAAGACCAGAAGTAGGAATATTCCACACCCTTTATCAGCAGCTTCGTCAAGACGAGGAGAAATTTTACAATTATTTTAGGATGTTTATTGTAAGTTTCGATGAGCTTCATCAACAGTATTTCATCATTAGAAAGACTTGCTGTTACATCGAGGTAGGCAACCAAGTCATATTTTTGAATATTTATGTACTTTTATTTTATAAATGCTGTGAAACCATTCAAGTGCTATAAAATGTTTGTAAATTATTAAAAATATTTTATTTGCTAATATTTATTAAAAATAAATGCGGTCGGGTTTTTAAATTTTTATGAACCTGATTAATAAGCTAGGTACTAAGTTCTGATGTTGGAGGTGTCAAGCTCTAAAGCAATCGCACAGAAGTTTTAAAGTCGTTTATTGGTACAAGATATTTGAAAAAAATAACCGTTTATTTAGTGAAATCAATGGTTTCTGAGTAATCAGAAAAAGGACTGGTTATACTTTGAGTTGAAGATAAAGTATTATCGGCCAAGAAATCTTCTGATGGGGATTGAGCTGGTGTAGAAGCGTAGCTGGTCGAACTGTTCTTGGTAGTCACTTGTTTTGTGTTTTGTTCAGGATATTGTTTGTGTTGTACATTTGTAGAAGACAGTGTTACGTTTTGGTCTGTGTTATTTGTAAATGAATGAAATGGAGTATGAGGGTAGTTTTGTTGTGGGTGATAACCGGTGAATGGATGATGTTGAGCCGGAAATGCCATGGTAGGTTGCTGAGAGAGGGACATGGTTAGGTGCGGGTAAGAGTGAGTAGTAGGTACCTGTAAGCAGTTTTGTTGGGGATAGGAGGGATATGCTGAAGGCTGTGACATTGTTTTTTTTTTCATTAATTTTAAAAATACTGTCAAGGACTGACATTTGGAATTGGAGGAGTTCACTGGCATCAAATTTTTTCACATGCGGAATGAGACTGTAGAAAAACGACATGTGGCTGTCTGGTTCTTGTTCTGGCTGCTTCAGAGCTTTCAGCATCGCTAGTTCTACTTCATCTGGCTTCCTACGTTTTCTGTTTGCCATTCTCTTGCCTGCACGGACGTCAATGTCGTTGGTAACTTCCCCACCATCATCTTGTTCACCATGATGAGTTTCTGACATTTCCGTATTGTCATTGTCGGCCATCACAGTATCTTCCACGCTTTCAGACGCTTCTCTCGATTCATAACATTTTTTGAGAAACTGCATTTGGTCTTTGAATACGTATTTTTTTACCGTCGGGGCTCCTGCAACACTTTTTTTACACTTTTAATCTTTCTTCGCGATTTAGAAAAGGCATCTCGCAGGTTGGTCCATCTTTTGGAGACTTCTTTACCTGCGAAAATATAAAAATAAATAGCGAAGAAGAAATAATAATAAACTTGTGTAATTTAAGTTTTGGAACAGGTAAAGCTTAAGGTCTCTTGTTTAGGAAAACATTATCATTGGGCAAAAAAAATCCGATAAATATCTTTTAAATCTATTTTATCGTTTAAAAAATTACAATTTTATTGCACCTCGTAACCTTCGTTTCTCCACGTCAAAGCTGACAGCTCTGTCTACTGTCTATGGTATTGTTAGGTAAAGACACCCAGTGGCGCCTTTACCAAAAGGCTGAGTAGGCTGAAGCCTATGGCGGCATTTTTAGGGGGCGGCAGACGTTGTTTAGGGGCGGCAGATATGTGTTATGAAAATTTTGTCGGATTTCGAATTCAATTTTATACCTATAATTAAAAGAAATGAAAGTGAGGACTTTTTTTTTTGCTCTTCAAAAATATTTCTGAAGGAACAAAGAAGAACAAAGGGGCGGCGAAAATAAAATAGCCTATGGGCGGCAAACATGTAAGTGCGCCTCTGAAGACACCACCCATTTTGATACTTCTGAGTCACGTCGAACGCTCTCAAAGTTGGTTGTTTTCTGTCTAGACAATTTTATTAATAGCGCGGTACGTTGACTTATCGGAGTCTCTTTATTTGCTTCCATTTTCTAAAATGTAATGTTTATTAGTCACCTGAAAGAAAGGCTTATCTAAGATACATAGTGATAAGAACACCCCATTAAAATAATGATAAATTATCAGGAATATGGATACTATTTGACTTAATACTAGTAAATCAGAAATTATTTATGTGCAGAAACGTCACATTTTAAAATTAGGGCGAAATTGATAAATTATACTTTGTTTGGTATTAAATTTATCGTCAAAAATGTCATAACTAGAATTAATGCCTTAGAGGAATAATATTCAAATCAATATTGTACTTACCTTATCGTTAAAAGCGACACAAAACAAAATATGACGGTTTTTTAATAAAAACTACAAAACAAAGTGGATACAAATCAAAAAAGTGTCGATTTTCTAGAAAAGTTGCAACCGCTCGCGTTGGCATGCTAGACACAACTAAGGTAATGTCGCTTTTCGTAATAAGATCAGCAGAAGAAGCGCGGAATGGAAAAGTGACACTTGCGCCATCTTTCAGCTATCTTTAGTAGTTAGTTTGTGACATTTTTTCTGTTAAACAAACACATATTTTGCAATGAATTTTTGCATAAAACGAAAAAAGTGAAATTTTGAGTTGTGTCACTTTTCTTGTGTATCGACGATATGTGTTTCTATTTTCTTTTCTTTCGCTTCTCTTCTTTCTCTAGTAAGCGCCTTTCTCCGCAGCATTTCTTCTTGAATTTTCCATCGCAACATCATTTTGAGCAGCTGCGCATGTTTTTTTATTTCTGGGTCTCTTTGATGTCTTCAATGTTGAAACGGTCTTAAATACGTGCACATCATTATCGTCACTTGATTCGGATGCGTCTGGACTATAATTTTTGAGAAAAAAATTGTTGAAAACTTACATTCAAAAGGACGGACATTTTATGATTTTTTTAGAGACCGTTTTCTCAAAAATGATATTCTGTCTTATTTTTTCGTGACTTCAGGTGATCAACAACGTTATGGCATGCTTCACGCGAAAATCAAACAATGTGTCCATATTTTTTATTCTTGCACGATTCTGAATATAATAATAGTATCTTAGAAACATAAGAAACAAGTAGTTTTTACCTGGAACTCGTAGTATTGAGGTAAAGTCCTGTTGGTTGACAAATATTTGTGCCTAGATCTGCTTGTTGACCATCTTCATTCCGCTGATTTCATAGATAACACAGTAATTCAGGAAAGTAATATTACATACAAACTATTATGGTAAAAAACCGTCATTTTTTCACTCAATGAAATAATCATTCACCATACAACGGACTGCATCAAATTATTATATCAAAAAAAAAGCCGAGTGTGTTTTTTCACAAAAGTCTAGAGATCAGACCAATT
>JACEGR010012017.1:0-12916 GCA_014170235.1 Listronotus bonariensis | reverse complement strand
GAAATTGCATTGTTTCCAAAATACAGATTGTCTAAACATAAACAAAAAATGAATTTTTTTATTTATATATTCAGTAAGAACTTTTTTCCTAGAATTTGCTGCACAATGGATAAGCTCTAACAAACTTTTTTTTACCGCAATTAGGAAATCCGCTGTATATGCAAAACTTCTAGGAGTAATTTTTGTTTTCATATGGACCTAACAAAAAAAAAAATTTTATATTTTTAAAAACAAGTAGGTAATTAAAATCAGGAGCAGGAGCAACCTGCAATCCTTTACTGATGTTCAAAATGTCATAACTCTTTCTGACTTTGTATATTATAGCTCTAGTAGAAAAGCTCTATTTTCTCATTTACTCTGGTATTTAGGCATATGCCTTCGTGGAATGTCAAAAAGATAAAAAAGCAAAAGGCTGCAGGTGGCTTCCACTATAGAATGCTTGTCTAAATTCAGTACACCTCCTCCTAACTTTTGAATTGTTAAGTATTTTTCATCAACATTTGAGGACTATTGAGTGAAACAACATAAACTAAATTTTAAACAGAAAATGACATATATAAATGTCAAACTGACAGCTGAGAGCCATTTTGAAAGAAAAATAAAATGGAAGAGGCGGTCTGTGGCACATTATTTTAAAGCTCCTGACGAGGTACTTTATAACTCAAAATATTAGAGTGAATAGGTGTTCACTTAATATTTTTGAGTTAATAAAGAACTCTTTTACCACTACAAAATGGCGTTACTTTAGAAAATTACCCAGAATACCTTATTTAGATTGCCGTATTTCCGAATCCAATGAAGTTAGATACATTTAATGTGGTATTTTCTTAAAGCTCTTTTAAGGTATTCAGGTAATTTTTAAAATATCGCCATTTCTTGGGAGGTATAGGTATTGACTTTATATTCTAGGGTTATAAAGAACTTGATAGGAGCTTTAAAATAATGTGCCTGCAAGACCCCTTTCCATTATTTTTTTAAATAGCGCCCAGCTGTCAGTTGACCATTATATCTGTCATTCTTTGCTTAAAATTTGGTTTATGTTGCTTATTAAATCCTCAAATTTTTATAAAAAATTTACCGCACAATTTAAAAGTTAGGAGAGGAGATCCTGACATTGGACAAGCACTGAATTTTTACACCAGAAACGTAAGCAAATTTTAATTCCTTATCCTTAAAAACCTTTTGATACTTTTCTTTGTGAAAAAAAATCTAATAATAAAAATATATTTTAAAGTGCCTATAACAAAATGGAATCTTTGACAACCTGCATCTTTCAACGATAAACTTTTTGACTACGATAGAATTGTGCTACGTCCTATAAATTTTGGTGTAAGGAGTTTGGAGTTTACACAGACCTTTTGGAGATACCCTGTATATCAACTTTAAAAGTTTATTTTCTATGCTGAATTTAGTCGCCTAATAAAAAAACCCGTTGGTACCTTTTTTTACTTGCTAAACAATCTGAGAAAGCCTTTCTTTTTACCATCTGGTGGACACTTTTCCTTGGTGATTCGTCATAATTTCCTATTGCTTGTAGAAATCCTGTTATTTTATTGAAGAACGTGCTAAAGAAATATTTAAATTTTACGTGTTTTGTCATTTAGATGAGTAATCAGATGTTATTTTTAAACAACCGAAACATTTCCGGAATTTTCTTCATTTAAAAACTTCTCTTACAAAATAAGCTTAACAATTTTTACAAATCGACTATTTTTCCAAAAGAATTCTTAAAATGTACTGAGTGTCAAATTATAAATTAACATCCTCCTATTTTTATCGTATAAAATAAACCAAACGCCATGAAGTCATCCATAAAGTACGTCACACGTTAATGGGGGAGGAAGAGTATCATCCTAATGTAACGTAGTGTGACAAGGGGCAGAGGGGATCAAAAGCTTTGCGAAGTCACATGTTAAAATTTAAAGTATTAAACACGCGATCTAATTGGGTCAAAATATAGTCGGACACCCTGTATTATATTACTATCAAAAAGTTCATTTTAAGAGCTTTAAAAAACACATTTGATATATCTACCTTAATTAGTTTCGGAAATATGGCAATCTAAATCTGAAGAATATTTTTTACTTTCCTTTAAAACGTTACATTCCTTTAACTTTTTTATTTTCATATAAAAATATTGTTTTTCAACGACCGATAAAAAAATAATGTTTTTGTTACCGCAATCATATAAGAGATAAACTACTTTATTTTAGTACAGTACATTAGAGGTGTAAAAAATAGTTTTTTACCAGTTCAGAGTTTTTCTTTTTTGCTCTTCGACTTAGTGTTATGTTTTAGTGTTTACTAAATTTATTTTAATAGAAATGTTTGCAATGTAACAGTAAAGGGGACTTCAACTACCTAAATCAAAACATCTAGTTACCATAAAGCTCGCCAACACTTCTTTTTAGTTTATGTGTCAATTCATTTTAAATTTTACAGTTAACGGATAACTTTAAAAATAAATTATAAATATTATTGATTTCGGATATCTCAGATATCAAAAATATTTTTATGCATTATTTCTCCAAAAAGTAGAATTCCTACAAATAATTTAGAGTTTTTATTGACTGTGTTAAAATAAATAAATAAATATAGATAAATAAAATGTGTCCTAAAAGAGAAATTTATCAATATACAGGGTGTTTTCACAACTTATCCAACAAACTTTAGGGGTTAATTCTACAATAGAAAATACGAAAAAAACTTTATATAAAATATGTACTAAACGTCTTAGTTTTTGAACTACAGTGTGTTTAACATTTTTTAAAAATTGTGTTTTTTATAATATCTTTATACCAATTTAGATATTAAAAAAGATTGGGGACACCTCCTATGCACCAAAAGACATTTTTTGACATGCAAAAAAAAAATTACCACTGTCGTTCATAAGGGATTTAAGGTAAATATTTTTAGGGAAAAAATGGTACGCCAGTGCATTTTTCTAAAATAAAAATATTCTTTAAAATTCCCATTTAGTTTGACTTATATTTGATTTCTTGACTTTTTTATTTGATGCACGGTTTTCGCGTAAATAAATAAAAGTCATTTCTCGGCATGGTCAAATCCTTTCTAATTAAAGAATAAATATCGAAGGTAATTTTTCGATGCCGAGAAATGGTTTTTATTTATTTACGTGAAAACCCTGCATCAAATGAAAAAAAAGATCAAGATCAAATTTGTGTCCAAACTAAATAGGTGTTTATAAGAATATTTTATTTTAGAAAAATGCAGTGGCTACCATTTTTCTCTTAAAAAATATTTACCTTAAACCCTCATAAACGACACTGTTTTTGTGTACTCAAGTTCAGGGCCGGCTCAAGGGGTGGCAGGCCGGTAAGGCTGATCTCACCTCAGGGCATGTTTTCAGGGGCGAGAAAAATCCCCGCTTTAACATACAATTTTTTTGGCGTTTTGCGCAAAAACTTACTTTTGCACGAAATGAGAATTTGAACATTATTTATATTGTGTAAAAAGCTTTTCAATGTGCGGACGCACTCAAGGTTTGTTATTTTCAAGGCGCCCTCGCTCGCAATATGTATACAGTCGTGAACTAAAAAGTGCTGCATGTAAGGTACAATGTATAAAGCATGTGCTTTACATCTCTTTTCACACGTTGTGGGGCCTTCAGATCCGGCGCCGCAGCACGGTTTTATAGAGACCAATAATTTAACCAATTTCTACATGTATATCTAAATTAATACCTACATATAAATCAGAGTTGGGTTGAATATTGAAAATCGGTATTTAAATACGAATCAAATACCGGGAGAAGAAAGTATTCGAATACCCAATATTTGAATACTTGGAAGCAAAAAGTATTCGAATACCCGGATTCGGTATTCAGAATACTGGAAAATAAAGATTTGAATACTAGAAAAAAAAACACAATGATTACAAACTTTAAAAGAGCAAAAAAAGGTCCTCATCCCTGGCCTGTGCACAGGCACACAACAAAAATTATATTCTGAACTGGAACCGGGACATGTGGAAGGTTATATTTGCAATTTACAAAAACTGGGACGTGCTGGACCCAAAACGGGCTTCAGATTCGGATTCAGCGCACATCGAAATACCACAAGAATTACTATTTCCACGGTTCCAGTTCAAAAATACTTATTTTTAATTTTGTGTGCCTGTGCTATTGGTATATAGTAACTTCACATTGTGTAAAAATTAAAAAAATATTACATACAATAAAATTACAGAACTCTTTGACGTTTTGTTAATAAACGACGTTTTGATATTTATTTCAGTTTTATAATAACAGTATATTATTGGACGAGGACGGAATATTACTTATTTCCCACGAGTATAAATTTCCATATGAGAGCGAAATGAATATTCCGTGCGAGTTGCTTACTATACTTTTTCTACGACACAACTTTCTTGTGTATTTATATTAATACAAACAATCTTTTAATGTACTTGATTTGGGACAGAATATTTGTCAGCCATGACATACGCGACATTATAGTCTACTGCAAAATTTTTGTTGAATGTGATTGATTATATTATAAGTTAATTTTAGGTATCTATTCAGTGGCGCAATTAGCCACTGGTTTTTGGGGGCTTAGGCCCTAGGTTGTGGACTATATTTGCCGAAAAACACTAATACATTTTAAATGCCTAATAATTTTGGGAGGGGGGCTAATCCTTCTCTAGCCCCCTTCTTATTGCGGCCCTGTATCTATTAGATATTTTTATACTTATATGTTTTTAAAAAATAGTTTCCTTGGCTAACGAGCCATATTTAGAAAACGAGGTAGTCGAAAACATATAAAACATGGTGGGTAATAGATCTGGGCAATGACCGTGGCTAATGGCTGTGAGTAATGAGCAATAGAGCAATATTACCTGTTTAAAATTACAATTAATTATAATGTATACATTTTTAAATATTTTTTTTCGTAGGAGTATAAAAATACCTTGGCATACCTCATATTAATTCATATATACGTCAAAGATACTACATTTAGTTATGTATGAGAATGACAGAGGTAACGTGAAAAACAATTTTATGATTTTATCAAAATATGTTCACTATTATTTATGACAGGTTACCCCAGCGGAAAGATAATCCCGAAAAATACTTGGATTGCCATGGTAACGCAGATAAATGTGCACATTTAATTGTTTAAAAAATACTGAAGAAAAACTTAAAATACCATAAACAATTATAGTTAGTAAAACTATAACTGTCTTTAAAAAAACTTTACATTTATTTCCGATTACATCTGGTCACTATCTGGTCAAAATTTGACCATCTGGAGTGCAGCTATATTTTTCTATTGCGGGTAAATCCCATCGTTTTATTTATTAAACGTGATCAAAAATACGAATAAAAGGTAAAAACATTTGGCCAACATCTTGCTGTTCATAAATTTAAAGTTTGCTGGGAAAATAAGTTACTGAAATTTTAGGAGGTTTTTTCAAAAATAAAATTTAAATACGGCTTAAGGTAAAGGGCACTTACTATACAACATTATAATTTATTTGCCTAAAATTTGGCTAAACTATAGCAGTTGGTTATATAAAGACTTTACACGGATATTGTTTACAAAAGGAAAAATGTGATTTTGTCTACAGGATTCTTCTCTAAGAGTAAACTACCTTTATTTTTAGGCAAAATGTTATTAAAAATTTTTATTTTGAAGTTTTGTAATTGATAAAAATAATAAAACAAAATTATATTGAACTCCGTAATTTTGCGAAAACGCCTTGATAACATTCATTTACAGCTGAAAATTATGGTATGTAGGAGTTTGGAGGAAGCATGTGTTGAAAAGTAAATTATAAGAATTTTTTGAGTAATTTTATTATAAAAATTTAAAATAATTTATTTTTGATACCTCCAAAATCAGATTTATGAAACTTTTTGATACCCCTGTAATTATAAAGTCATTAAAATTGTTATTTTAAATAAATTTTCTAAGTTATATTTTGCTTAAAGATAAAAATAAAGGTTTCCCCTAAAGAAAAATCATGTTTTTTTAAGTTTTTGCGCACCCCATATATAAAATCAACATTCTTTATCCGTGAATCATTTTTTTACAAGCAAAAACCTTTATGATTTTTTTTTAATAAATTTTTTTCAACCATTTGTCCCCTTGTAATCCAAATCCGTTGACAGTTTGTATTTTTCTCTTATTATTTTTCTTCTTCAGAATAAAGCTGGAACAATTTAATATTGTTTTAGTAACAAAAATTAAAAATTCCTCTTCTTTTAGAAACTTCTTTTGCCAATACAATTATTAAGAAAACTTCTCCAAGCAAAATCTGACCAAAAACTCAAAAAGTGGCCAACCATTCCCGTCATCTATTGTAATTTTTTATGAAATAATATGGGAGGAAATTGGTGAAAGGCCATTTGGAAAATAAATAAAAACATACAGCTCGCACCATATGAAAAACTTTTTAATATTAATTTCAGGAAAAAAGTTATTGTTTATAAAAAGTTCTGCATGGTCTAAAACCTAGAATGCAATCATCAAATAATAATTTTTTGCAGTGGTATACGAGGTATGTCAAAAAATGTGAATTTTGCTTTAGAGAAAAGTACCCTTATTTTTCATAATATGTAAAATTTTTATAGGGAAAAGATGTTTAGGATTAAAAATCCCTTTCGAATATGCAAATTGGTTTATTTAGAGGAAAAACTTTTTTAACATTTTATTATGCGACAACGGGCGTTTCTGTGACTTTTCGCTGTTTTGACAGTTCTTAAGCTTTCTTTACATATTACATTTCGAAATAAGTATGCAGTAATGCACAAAAATGTAATAAAAAAATCACTCTTAACCCATAAAAAATTAATAAAAAAAGTTTGTCCTGAAAATGAACAAGTTTTTATATTTAAATGTTATTTTTAAATCTTAACATATTTTCTTTATAAAAATGTTTAATAACATCAAAAATAAGGGTACTTTCCTCTTAAGAAAAATTTTTTACATAACCCGTGTACCATGCAGAACTTTTATAAAGAACTGTTTTTTTTCGTAAAATTAATAATAAAAAGGTTTTCCATATGGTGAGAACTTAAGTAGACACGCTATATAATAGTAAAAATTATATAGGTACGACAGTTGGGTCAAATACTGAAATTAGGTATTAGGTATATTTATATTTTTCGCTTTTTAGTTTATTATTATTACTATTAAATCGGTAAATATACACCAGAAAACACTATTAGTACCTCTTTTAGTTGGATGAAAAGGGTAAATTTTACCCTAAGGTTGTCGATTCTGAATGCGCTTCTGATATCTTCTTTTCTCTCTATTACCTAAGCATATACCACACTAGAGGCAGCTTTGCCGCACGAACAACGGACGGCAGAGAGAAGAAAATAGGTCTAGTACTTTTATCTCTCGCGATGTTTTTTTATGGGACTACCGCAGAAGTACACTCTTTCCAACAAAAAAGAATTTTTAAAATCCGTTCACATACGCCGGAGTAAAAGCATAACATATACACAAAAAACCTACAGGCAAATTAATGAATAAAAAAAATGAAAAATATATTTTTAAAACATCTTGCTCAAAAAAATTAAAAAATAATAAAAAAAATGTACATTTCTTTTTGATCGCTTATGATTAGTTGGAGAAATTAAAGGTAAACTAAAATCAATGACTTTTTCTTCATAAATAATTTATTTTACTTTTTAAATGCCAAAAATATTAAGTTAAAATAAAATTCAGTAAGTAGTAACCTAAAAGGTAACGAGGGATTTAACAAAAAGTTAAAATTTCTGTTACTTTTTGATGCTAATTTAATAATTAATATATTTATACCTATTTTTTTTAAATAAAATGTTTGTAATTTTTAATTTTTATGTATATCATAAGCAGAGTTGGGTCGAATACTGAAAATCGGTATTTGAATACAAATACGAATACCGGAAAAGAAAGTATTCGAATACCGAATATTTGAATACTTGGAAGAAAAAAAGTATTCGAATACTGGTATTCACGAATACCCGAAATCGGTATTCAAATACTGAAAAAAGGTTTGAATACTAGAAAAAGAAAAAGAACGATATTAAAAATTTGAAGAGCAAAAAAAAGCTCCTTGCCTCATTTTTTCCTACTTTTACTACTTTTTCCCTTTTAGTATTCTACTCGTGACAATTTTGGTATTCGAAAACTGTTTACACATTCCGGTATTCGAATACTCGGAACGCCGGTATTCCAATACTCAACAAAAGTATTCGTTGAATACTTCAAAAGTAATCGAATACAGAATCCCGAATACTAACCAAAAAAGTATTCTGCCGAATACCGAATACCAAACACACAAATGTATTCGAATACTATTCGAATACCGGCAAAATGTATTCTAAATCTTATTCAGAATACTGAGTATTCGAATACGACCCAACTCTAATCATAAAGCAATTCTTTTTAACTTTTTATTTAAAAAAATCACTGCATTGTTAAAAATATTTCTTTTTATTAGAAACCATAATAGATAGGAAACAAAATTAGTATACATTTTAATTACTATTTTATACTATTTAATTGGGTAATTTCAAAAATATATTTTTCGGTTTTTCATTTTTAAGAAAAATGTTTTCCATTTTAAACCAACCACTTGTATGATGTCGCCGCCTTGATACGAAAGATACTTGTCTCTCGTCTCCAAAACTGATTTTACTTAAAGACTTCAGATAAAACATTGCATTTTTACTCAAATAAGGCTCTTTAAAAACGTCGCCTTTTGAAACATATTAGGAAAATCCCCTAAGAACGTAATAAAATTTCACTTAAAGGAATCTTACAAAAACTTACGGCATTCAACCTATTATAAAGGATATTTCCCTTTTTCCAAACAATGAACTATTTACCTTGTATACAACTTATTCTAATGGGGTTACACCTTCTTATCCTAATGGGGTTACACCTTTTAATCCTTGGGTATTTATGACACCTATATACTGCAAAAATAAAATTAGGCAGGAAAAACTTAACTTTGTAGTTGTGTCAATAATAAATCTTATTTGCCATAGGACTAAATATATTCTTTTACCAAAAGAATCAACTAGCCCAAAATGGTCTAATTCAGCGTTTTTTAACCTGTGGTCCGCGGACCCCTGGGGGTCAACATCTTGACTTGGTTCCGAAAATTGCATCAGTTTTAACTAAAGAACCGGATAAAATACTATTTGGTTCATTATTGTTAGTTAGATAAGTCAGAAGATGATCTTCATTTTTAAAGAAAACCCGGTTTAATACTACCATCCATTTAGGGATTCCATATTAGCAAAACACAAGCCATAGGGAAAAAATTAAATAGTACAAAAAAATAGGCTTTTTTATGCTAAATTACCTTCTATTTGATAACTAAAATAGGTACTCTTTACAAAGTTTCACACAAAATAAGGTGTCCGGAAACTGACGCGATCGATTTCTCAGAAAGTACGCTTTGAAAATTTTTGAAAATTTGATAACATTATAAAGCCAGTAACCACTTCTGGTTATACCGAAAGTTAATGTCAATTTCCTTATTTTAAATGGAACACCCTTTATATTATTTCTTTTTAGATTCTGCGTAAAATTCTTAACATAATTTATGTATAATGTTCTATACCTTTCTATACTTTTGAAGTTGATATGGGCCACAAAAAGTGTTTGGTGTGTGGTCAGCTTGTAGTTTGGTTTACAACAATGCTAAAATTACTCCTTTTCCCACAGGCGTTTTACCAACCACAATTAAACTTCTGTCGCCGTCAGTCGCCGATCCTTTTTGTGGACCATATCAACTTCAAAAAGTTGCCCGTGGAAACACGGCCTAAGTCCAACCGTTTTTGACTTATTTTAAATTTTATGTTAAAAATGACTTTTGCGAGCCATTACATAAGCATCAATTTCTTCTAAACAAAAGCCTATAATATGAATTGGGGTTGGGTTTCTCGTAGAGAAAGAATACTTTAGCAAATTGTTTTGATATTGTTAAAAATAATTGATACAGTCAATAAGTATAAAGTCATTTTTTTAAAGGGAGACCCCTATCTTTTTTACCTTGTCCTATTAAGCATCAAAAATAAGAAAGTGTGTAAAAGGATGTCCATTCCAAAATTTGTCATTTTTAAAATATTAAGAATTTAATATTTATCTATTAAAACAATGCTTTTAGGTACGGCTTGGTTTGGCTTCTAGTTTGCCTTGACAAAAAATGCGGCGTCAAAGCCAACTACCCCATACCTACCCGTACTTAAATGCATTGTTAGAATAGATAAATATTAAATCGGTAATATTTCAAAAACTATAAATTTTGGAATAGACATCTGTATAAAAACTTATTTTTATTTTTAATGCTTAATAGATAAGAAGAATAAAAGATAAGGATTTCCATTTGAAAAAATTGTCTTTTAAGTTTTTGTCGTTATAATTTTTAACGATTATTTTTGACCACTCTGTATTTAGTAATTGTAAAAATATCAATACAGTCTACTAAAGAAGTTCTTTCTTTACAAGGAACTCAACCCCAACTCAAGGCTTTTGTTTAGAAGAAACTGATGGTTATAGTCGCAAAGGTCATTTTTGACATTAAATTTGAAATAAGTCAAAAATGGTTGGACTTAGGTATAGAACATCATACATAAATTATGTTTACCTTACGCAGAATCCGAAAAATAAATAATATATAGGGTAGGTATTTTATTTAAAATAAGGAAATTAACATTAACTTTCGGTATAACCGGAAGTAAGAGAGTTGTCAAAATATTTGAGTTGTTTGCTCCCCACTGAATTTATAATGTCGTCAAATTTCCAAAATTTCCAAAACGTACTTTTCGAGAAATCGATTGCGACAGTTCCGGTGGGACACCCTGTATTAACACGACAATTTCAGTATAACTTACACTTTAAATGAAGACTAACCAGAACTAACCAGAACTAACCAGAACTAAGCTACTAATTGGGAGATATCGGTAACAGTTTAGGAATAAACTCCATATTACCTGCAGGGTTCCATATTACCACCTTTTCCTCTATAAGAAAAAAGTGTTAATTGTTTTTTATGGCTGATTATCTAGAAGGTATGTATTTTAGAAAAATTAATATTTTTATATGTACGTATGTCTTGCAATAAACTTAAAAGCAAAAAAGGTTTAAGATTTGATATGGTTTTTCAAAAATACATCAAAAACATTATTTCTGCTTTATTTACTTGTTTATGTATATGCAATCTAACAGACTTTTTTTTCTCTTGAAAACTAAGCAAGATACGAAAAATATAAGGACACAAAAAAGTTGTATCTTTATTTGCTCACTCTAAAGAAAATACAACAATTGTGTTAAAGTTACTGGGGTACATTTCTTTGTTATAAATATTCGTTAAAGTACCGCTCGACTGGACTTAAAAATGTAATAAAGCTAGTGCTAAATTAGCACCATAGTTCTATAAATATGATAACAAAATTTCATTAAAATTAGATGAGAAATATTTCCGATCTTTATTTAAAAAACAACTTTAAAAAAAGTTAAACACCCTATATCTTAAAAACCCTGCAATTTTAGACCTATATTTATAAAAACTTTTTCATGAAAGTAACTCATAAATAATAAGTTCATTAAATTTTTACCCCAATCCTGTATATGTTTGTAAAAATACGCCTATTTTCTAGTTACCCTGTTACTAATATTGCAGCATTGTATTCTGCATATGCAGAGCATGGTAAAGTTCTCGCCAGTAGAGAAGATGCCACGGCGTCACCACTTCTGTCTCACTTTCAATTATTCTCCTTTTTATTGCTCGCACACGATGTAAACGACTCGTTTAGACAGCGATAGTTGATTGCCGCTTTTATTTGTATGACGCTTGTGGCATCTTTGTAACTGGTTTTTAGCTACTTATACACAATAACAAAACTATTTTGGTGCAATAAGACTAATACGATTTTTGTCCCGAAATCCCTATCTATTAACGCACTGTGCGTAAGGTGATACTGTATGTACATAGATGTAATGGAAATTATACGAAGCTTTAAATGGCCATATTTCTGAAACTATTAAAAATGTATATGTCAAATCTGAGATTTTTGTAATTTTTTAATTTTTTTTAAAGAACTTTGGAATGGTGACATAATATACCGGGTGTCTTATTTAAAAACAGTTTTTCAATTTCCATGAGTTTTTAATATTTATTTGTTTTTTTTATGCTCTAAACAACCCTAGAATATAAAGTCAATACCTTTACTTACTACAAAATAACGGTACTTTAAAATTACCTAAATACCTAATTTGGATGGCCATATTTCTAAAACTAGTAGAGTTAGATGTTCTTAATGTGGTATTTTCTTAAAGCTCTTTAAAAGATCTTTTTAATGGGGATATTGATATAATTTACAGGGTAGGACAAAAAGTGAATATTTTTATATAAAAGCACCCCGTATATTATATCACTATAAAAAGAACTTTTAAAGTCCTTTAAGAAAATACAACATTAAGTACATCTAATTTTATTAGATTTAAAAATATAGCCATCCAAATCAGGTTTTTAGGTAATTTAGAAAAAGGTGCTATTTTGTTGTGTTTGAAGATATTGACTTTATATTTTGGGGTTATACAGTTTTCGTCAGGACCTTTCAAATGATGTGCCACAAGACCCCCTTTCCAATTGATTTTTTTCTTAAGATGGTGCCTATCCGCCATCTATCATTCTTAGGTACGTCAAAAAGTAGTTTATATCCTCCAATTAGTTATACTTACATTTTATAAAGAAATAATTAAGGGTACAAAAGTTAGCAGGGCGGGGCTATTATTTATGTCCACACTGTATACGCCCCTAAGACCTATTTTTGTATCTTTTCAATAAAAATCAAAATTTTATTTTTCATTATATTTAAATAAATGTATTAAAAAAGTGCATACCAAAAGATTTAAAATTAGGTATGTATTAAAGTTGAAAAGACCACTCT